>CM069912.1:125259251-125312898 GCA_036172215.1 Camellia granthamiana
ATTATATTATTCATAGAAAAAATTATTAGGAAATTTATATTTTTGTTTCTCTATGTTCTTTTTGAAAATAAAACAATCTCACGTACGATGAATTGTACTTGGTTTCTCAATGCAGATCGAAAGAACCCTTTTTGCCTCAGATACCCAAGAGCTACCTGAGAATTAAGTAATTATCTTGTCCTTAATTGTCTATTTGTTTTCATTTATTTTTCTCATTACCCAAAATGCTTTTGCTTTTTGTTTTTGTTTTGATTGTTGTTTCTACTTCCTAAGGGATGGAAGGATGACAGTTCGATTGTTAATGAAGTATCTGGTTAATAAGCTGAGACTCGATAGCGAATCAGAGGTATGTAGTATCATCATATCATTATTGAATCTTCATTAAATTTCAAATGCTTATAGAACTAGTTGATTAGTACCTACCATATCATTAAATGAAAGATTGGCAAAACAAAAGTACAAAAAAAAAAAAAAAAAAAACATAGCTATGTTTTCAACCAGCAAATTAATTACAGGTACATGGACATGGTTGGTAAGAGAAACATGACAGAAACAGCAGAACTAAATGGGGTTCTCGTAGTAATATTTATCATTCTTGATTGCATCATATTTAGGTGTGAAGTATATTTCTAGGTAGCTCTTTTCTCTTTTTGTATTATTATCTTTTTATCTTATAATCCATTGTCTAGCAAGATAGATTATGAGCAACCAGGTGTTTTGACTAATTAAGGAAATTATCTTCACTAAAGTTTTTATGTTTAGTTAGTTATTAATGTTTTAGTGATGAGATTAAGGTCTGAGGGTCAAGTGAGGAAATATGGAGATAGATAATTGAGAAAACTACATCCCACCTCTTTCCCTTGATTCCAAAATAAATGGAAGAGAATTGGGCTTTCATTGTTGTAGATATGTGGGTTTAATTACTGTTTGCTTCATATACTATTTAAGGAACATTTCATTGATTTGGGGGTACTTGCATTAAATACAGGAGAAAATGCAGCCAAATTTAATGTACATAATCATGGAAATAGAAATTTTGGACCAACAAAAATCTATTGTTTATAAGCATTTTGCATATACATTAAAGTAGTAAGTATACCAATGGTTTGGATACTCGATTATTAAAATAAATAAATAAATAAATAAACCAAACAATTCTCAATGTATGTATTTTGTGGCATTTTGATCCGTCATATTCTAATTGTGTCAATTTAATACATATAGTATTAAATGTGTCCTTACGTGATCCTTGTGATTGATCCCATTCCAAATCACTAACCGAAGGGAAGGTATTTTAGGAAGAAATGTCAAAGTAACTATAGTAATAGTCTGTAATGAATGCACAATTGAAACATGGAGACCAAAATCTCAAGGTTGGTTTCTCATCAACCTTCTGGCTTGAGCTAGCAAATGATTGTGCATTCTCCTTAGTGCTAACCTAGTTGGGATTAGGGAGGTTTGCTTTGATGTTTTTTGCTCTTGCCTCCCCTCCTTATTGATGTTTATCATGATGTATTTTGTTCTGTTATCATCAATAAAGAGTTTCTTTTGTTGATCAAAAAAAAAAATGGAGACCAAAATCTCAAGGAGGGAATACATCGAGCACCCTTAGTTTAATTAGTTTGATTGTTATTTTTTCAAAAATACCCTTTATTTTTGTTAGTGGTCCGGAGCGCTGTCACACATAAAAACCACAAAATACACATTTCATATTTTAGGGGCTAAATTGACACATTTAAAAATATCAGGGATTCAAAATGCTACTGAGCGGATAGATTGAGGACCATTATTGTAATTAGTCATACATTGAAAGATTATAGAGATATTAAATAAAAATAAATGTTGGCAAGTGCTTAGGGAAAAACTTGTAGTAAAAGATCCTCTTTTTTTTTTTTTTTTTTTAGCATAAGAGAAAGCTTTATTGATAATAAAAAAAGTACATAGTACATAACATACATCAATAAACTGGGATAGAGCAAAAAGTGTCATAACTAAGCTAGACGATCCCAATTATGTATAAGATCTATGAAACTATGTATATGTTGGATCTCATATATAATCTCACAACATAGTATGGATCCACTTTGCCTTTTCGAAGATTGAGAAAAAAAGTATGCAAACAAGACCTGTAATTGAAATCAAATTCATTTGTTGCAATGAATTTTGAGCCTGTGTACTCTCAACAACGGTAAAGTTCATTGTGTTTTTTTTTTTTTTTTTTTATTGGAAAAATAAATCCTTATGAATGAAAATATACAAAGTATGATAAAGTACATCAATAAAGAGGAGCTTGAAACTAGCTTAAGCTCCAAGTATTGGACAATAGTGTGCAGTATACTTGACAGACAGTCATTTTTTTTTTTTTTTGATCGACAAAAGAAATCTCTATTGATGAGAAGAAGATTACATCAATAAAGACAAGCTCCAAGCTCCAATTGGTGAGAAATCAACAAAACAAAACAAGAAAAACAACAAGCCAACCAATAGTCATTATAAAAAATTATTGATTATCAACTCATTTAAAAACTCAAACCGTAGAGAGTAATAACTATATAATTTATATATTTAACATCTCGAACCAATAGTCTTATCTTAGTATAGTCTCTTTCCATCATACAACAAAATTAAGAAGAAAAAAACATATGGATTTAGACACTGCCCACTCTTCTCATCTAAGAAAAATCTCTTTTTCCGTGATCAAAAGAGTCTTTGTTCATCACGAAAATATTCTTCAGCCTGTGTGCATTGGGTTGAGGTAACTAATTTCGTAGTTGCTTAATGCATTGTTTGTGTAGTATTTTTAATCAATAACGTAATAAATTTTTTTATCACGGGATAATACTAACATACTTTTGTGTAGTTGAGAGACAAAAAGGACTTATTGTATTTTATGATTTCTCATTTATTAAGAACATTACATAGGCAATGTCACCAAATAATCTAGGACTATCTAATAATTTTAGGCGAGGTGGGGAGTGGCGGATTATTTAGAGTATTTTTCGTATCTATACTCCTTTGAACTACTGATCATTGTTAGGGAATTTTGGACGGAAATATAGAAAAACGTAGCTTTTGTTACATATTGTTTTATCATAATTCCTTTAAGATTCTCATAATGGAATAAACTCTTTTTTTGATCGGCAAAAAAAAAATTTTATTGATGGAATAAAAAAGTACAAGAAATAAAATTGATAATCAGATTTACATTCATTTCATTGTGTCCATGAAGTTAGGGTTTATTTTCCCATAACATCCATTAAAATGTTCCCTTTCCTCCATTCTGATGAATTAAAGGCCCAAGTAGCATATGCTGAATATGTGTGGTGAAATCTTGAAAAAATACAAGGCATATAGTTCTTTCTTTCTTTCTTTTCTTATTCTTCTGCTTCAATTTTTTTTTTTTTTTTTTTTTTTTTTTTTTTTTGATCAGCAAATATTTGTTTTTAATTAAAATAGAATAGGAACACGCACAATCTTTGAACATCTAGGAAAGCCACCACAAAATCTCACCTATTCCTCCCATTTTGTTATGAATGTAGTTCTTTCCTTTACAAGTGATGTATGTTTAGCAGAAGTATCTATAAACCCTAGTTTCAGTAGTTATTTGAAGAACAAATATTTTCATATACTTGGCATAATTTCAAACCTTTTTCCTTCTCTTTGATCAATTAATCCTATTTAAACTTGATTTTTCAATTGAATTATCTAGTTTAATCTATCATTTACTCCCAAGTCCAAGCCCAAGAAGTACGAGAATTATCACTGTCCAGTCCTTATCTAGTTGTATTTTGTATATATTAAGCTAATAAATTTTATTTTCCGATAAAGATAAAATAAAATAAAATTTAGACCATTGTTTTCCGTTTGTATGTTATAAATTATAGGAAAAAACTATAGCCATATAGCAATGGCATATGCACGAGATGAAACGAATTAAGTGGCAATTGTACCACTCTATTGAGATTTCAAGATCGTTACGATTCACCTTCTACAGAGATTCTCATTTAGAAGCCTATTATTTAGAGGAGCAATACTAGGTATCATGAAAAAAATTTCATGAAAATGATCATGAAAGATTTATGACCCTTGGATTACACTTAAAATAAAGCACCACACACTAATCAAGGTAATCCAAGGGTCATAATTCTTTCATGATCATTTTCATAAAAGTTTTTTCATGATCCCTAACTTTTCTCTATTTAGAGCAATAATTAATGCTTTCGATAGTTGTTTATTTAAACTACACTTTTTCAAATTACTTCAAACATAAATCAAGTATACATATTTCTGATGCAACATCATCGAAATGTGGGGCTTTTTTTAAAAAAAAAAAATTTAATTTTTTTTATATTGTGGAGAAGATGAATTTCCATGGTTGGTGAATAGCTAAGCCATTTTAGCTTTGTTTTAGCAATGATGTTTCCACGAGGTAAAATAGATGAGAGCTTATGGTCTTAAATGTTGAACACACGCAAAAAGAAGGTATCACTACTATTTCTTTAGAATTGTATGATTGATTGTATAGTAGGTGTGTCCATCTGTAGTTCCTTTCCATAGTGGACCATTTCTAGGTACTAAAGAAGTCCCTTCTTTCCTAAGGGTAGGGTTGGGTTCGTGCCATATCTTAATACCAAAAGAAAGTCATTTCTTGAGGGTAAAGCTAGGTTGGAGACGCGTACTAGAACCCATCTTAATCTTCAAACTAGGGTTTTAAACTAGGTGATGTAGGGAAGTGAATGAAATGAACAAACATAAAAAGAAAAATAAAAACAACATGAAATAGAGAAAACTTTCTCTCAATTTTTACTCTTAATTAATGACTGAGTAGCTTCAATGGCTTACAATGCTATTTATAGGGAAGGTGGCTAGTTAACCATCCCACGCCAAAATCCACCCCATGGTTACAAAAAAATAATTAAAAAAAAAAATTACAAGTTAAGCTCAAATTTGGAATCTAAACAAAAAAAGAAACTTCTCGAAAAAAATTCCTAACTCAATACAAATTTGATTGAAACTCTAAATCGAGTAGTCAATTTTTTTCAAAAACAATAAATTTCCAAAAATTAAGTCAGTGTGCTTATTATTTATGTAGTATTTTATTTTAGTTGTTTTAGATTATGCAACATAACTCTTAATGGCACCAGCACAATGCATATATTTTATATGGATTTGAAGAATATTCATAATGCATTGACACAAAATGTCAACTTACATTCTTTTTTAGTTTCTAATTGATTTTCAAAATAACACAAGATTCTTCCCAAGTTCTATTCATGTGCCCTCACATATTTTCATTGTTGAAGTAACAATATAAAACAAAATATTTACAATAAGGAAAAAATAAATAAATAAAAAAATAAAAAAACGAAGATGACAAAGAAGCCAAGTAAATTATAATTGGAATCGCCAGCCTGACAACTATGGTGCAGTGTTGATTGAATTTTTACTCTTTTTCCTAGTGATGTTTGAAATATTATATCTATATCTACTCTTCATAAAAATATATATAGGGATTTTATTGCAATCATATGCTATAAGTTTTATATCCTAGCAAACTACGAATGTATCATGTATGAGACACAACATTCCATTTTTTGTTTCTTTTAATCAGAATTATCACATAATTTAGTATTTAGGTCAACCCTTATACCTTGGTTTGGATGCATATACTTGTTCATGGAGCAAGAGAATAAGCATATACTTGTTCCCTTGCCTTCCATGGGAATGAGATTAGGATAGTATTGTAGTGTAGGAAACTTGCCCAAAGAATGAAGTTATATGCGACAACCAAACAACCAAGAATGTGATCTCTCTTTCTCTCTCACTCACACAAACACGCAGTTCAAAGATCATTGCTAACAACATTGTATTCCTCATCAATCCATCTAAAACAAAAAGATCTGGTTACATATAGTAGAAATCCAAAACATCTAACTAGGATTGGCAAAAGACGGAAATAAAGAACAAATGTATAAAAAATAAAAATAAAGTGTACATACAAAGAAGGCAAGATTTACGTAGTTCACCATAAAATAAGGATTACATTCATAATCACCACAATTCTATTATAATCAGAAATGTGACACTATTTAGTACTATCGATACCTATACTAGCTAACAACATATAGGATAATTTGCTCCATAAAATATTTATTTTCGCACGTGACATGCAACCAAGTACCTACTGATTAGGTCTGTACATAAAGTTTGAAAGATTAAATGAAACTTAAAATTTAGAGATAAATATTACATATAGTCTTGTGTATTCCTAGTACTTACGTACCCAAACAAAATTATGTATTTCTAGGGTTAATCTTGCTACCTTTTTATGCGCGCGTGGGACGAGGTATTTAATATGAATGAATTAATGAAGCTCCTTGTTGGGCTTCTTTATTTTCGATTTGTTCATACATACGAACAACAAAATATTCAATTATATATCTAGTGGTGATGAGCCACAAACCATGAGGAAAACAATCAAGGAAATCAAAAAGATGTCATCAATCGATAGAGGTGGGCTGTGCTAGTTTCCTATCTTTTTATAATTATTATGGAAAGCATTGACTTTTATGATGTACGACACATCAACTTGTTGGATTATCTTGGCCTAGTTGATGACACTCATTAGCATATAAAAAGTTTGATACTAGCACATCCAAAATCATATCGTAGGGCCATGAAAATCACACGTGGACCCTGTCATTCTCACATCAATTTGCATGCGCCAACCCCTTGGAAAAGCCTATAAATACATAAATCAATCACAGAAATAAATACGCATCTTATATAAATTGATAAGATTTTTTTATATGGGAACTCTACTTTTTTTTTTTTGAAAAATCTTGCTTATTCTATATATATTTCTATGATTAATTTTTGTGTTCATAGTAAAATTATTATTCCCTCCGTATATTTCGTCATGCTTTCGCTTATTTCAGCTCATCTTTCCGACAGCTATGTAGTAGGCTAGTAGGCCCTTCACATTCTTTACCCTATTGTGCTTTATAAAAAAAGGGGGTTCATCAAAACCCTATGTAGTGGTGCACTTTGATGGAATTAAAAAGGCACCATCATCTCATCTCATCCACAATCACAACACCAACCAAAAAACTAAATGAAAACAAAAAAACAAAATTAAAATTAAAAAATAAAGTCATATTTTACGTGGGAGGAAAGCAATGCATGAGGGGATAAATCTACAACACTACAACAGAATCATTCCAAGTTGTTTAAAAAGAATAAAATAAATAACTGTGATTATTGGATAGATAAAATAGTTATAAATATTTATAATTATAAACAAATTATTTAATGTGTGAATGGAATGCATGCACAATATATAAAAGAACAAGGAAAATGATTGGAACATTGACCCCCATTAGAGAAAGAAACTTTGGTCAGATTATATTCAGGGTCATAACAATTCTTAAAACAACACACCCTTTTAAAAAAAAAAATGGCTTCAAATAAAATGTTAACATGTTAGTAACTTAATTAACACAAAAACATTAGACGCTCCTCTATAAACTCGAACCATAAACCTATAATCAGACAACCTCAAATATTTAAAATAAATAATTTAAGATGGGTTTCATAATGGAAGAGTTGTGTATGATTTTGATTATGTTGATGAATTCGATAAGTTGCAAATACAATCAATGAAAGAACAATAAATAAATCAAGGGTGGTAGTTGAAGTGGGAATATTAACCTTAATATTAGGGTTCATTGAAAGAGAGAGAAAGCAACGTGAATAGGACGTGCATAAGTTTAGAATGTATGACGATATTGTGTGCATACATACATACATATATATAATAACTTAGGTTAGGTTAGGTTTGAAAACAAAAAGTAAGTTAAATCCTGCTGATATCTCGCCGGGCTTTTTGGATCCGTTACCTCTTCATTCAACTATGATGAGATACGAGGATAAATTATCCCTAAGTCTTATTTTTTAGACTTATTACTCATTATCAGTCTATCTTATTTTTATAAATAAATTTACAATAATAAATTTATTAGTCAGGACCTGTAGGTAAATAAACTTAATTAATAAGACTGATTAGTAAGTGTCTTGATATATTATAGGTTTTGGCTGCCCTCTAGTCAAGATCTAAGTTTGAGGATACTGTTTTAACTCGTGAATCTATCATAAGGTCCTGTTTTAATGATTTAGATTTATCACATTTATGACTAAAAATATATATCGGGATCTGTGGTGCACCCATAGATCTAAACAACAGCCACTGTCTAGATTGGAAAAAAAAATTATAAACTCTTCTCCATACTTCATGTTTTCATACTTGTCCATTCCCAATTTTGTGGTCTCCCACCCTGGTAGGCAGCACAGATAATCCAAACAGCCTATTTCGGAGACCTTGTAGTAAAGGTCATTCATGCAAAAAAAAAAAAAAAATCAATTTTATTAGACAATTATAAATAATGAAACAAATCACATTTTATTTTATAAAATTGATAGTTTAAATTTATAATCATATTTACCATTTATTTTATAAAACAAATATAATTTATTCTTATATTTATAGATATCTGATGAAATTAATTTTTTCTATAAATTATCTTTGTTGTGAAATTTACTAGATAGATAGATGATGTCAATATCAATGTAAATCCGAATTAGAGTCTAAAAAAGAATATGGATAACTACGAAAGGATAAAGGTAGGGAGTAAACATATCCTCCAAAAAAACCTAACCTTATACATATACATATATACATATAGATAAATGACATAGATATGTATAGAATATTACTTGCACTATAATATACAGATATATGATAAAAGACTAAAGTCTATGGTATTATGATTTTGGTTGGCTTAGTAGCAAAGCGATGTGGGTCCGGTAATGATTAAACTTGGGCAACTTTCAATCGTGGGATAGAGCAGGCAGCCGCAGCCCTAGAGTTAAAAATTATTTTGTTATAAATACAGAAATTTGATCGTTGATCGGACATAAAATATATATATATATAATTTGTTGTTAAGATTTATATTTTTTTTTAAAAATATTCATTTATATATATTTTATATCTAATTTTGGGATAGATTTATACTATTTGTACAGATAAAAATAGAGAGAAATATGATAGGTAAAGTAGACGTTAAGGAGAAATATGATGCAGTGGAAGAATGGGCAGACGTAAGCTTATAACAAAGCATGACTTCAATGCTGCACTATTTTTCAAGTGAGAGGAAAGAAAATAAAAAATAAAAATACATATATATATATATATTTCTATGGTATTTAATATTACACTCTCCATCCTAAAATAATAGTCACTTTTAGATAATTCAACTTTTTCTGATAGTACAATTATTGTACTTTAAAAAAATTGTTTTTTCAAAATTTGAAATAATGAAAAATTGAATAAGGGATTAATATTTTAGAACGGAGGGAGTAAATTTTGTTAATGAGTGTATTAAATTTATTTGTTAGAAAAATTAAATTAATTGTACTTGCTTTTTTATGAATTAATGAGGGAGTAAATTTTTCTATATATTTTTTTTTATTATAGAAGTATGCATTATAGAATATGTATAACAATTTTAATTTTTATGAACTAATGCCGAAAGAGAAACACTTTATTTGAGATGTGGGGGGGCATTAAGGGTGGGGAGGCGAGGGAATGGGGGTATCGGGGGTGGCAAGGTGGAGAGGTGGCGCCAATTTTTAAGTGGGAGAAGAAGAGAGAGGAGAAGGGAGGGTGGTCAGCATGGTAGCAGTAGATGTTGATGGTGAAGGGAGTGGCTAAGTGTGAAGGTGAGAAGGAAAGAGATAAGGGAGGCAAGAGGCGGTGGTGGTTGATGGCAAAGGTGGTCAGCGTGGTGGCAAGTGGTGGCGGTGCATGGTAATGGTGAAGAGAGTGAGTAACTTACACTCTGTTTGGATAGAGGGGTTTGGTAATAAAAGAAAAGAAAAGAAATGGTGAGAATTAAAAATCCTTCACTTATTTAGATGGTTAAATAGGATGAGAAATAGTGAAAAATTATGAGAGATAATGAAAAATAAACTCTCACCAAATCTATGTTTTGTTTCTCACTAAAAGTGGTGAGATTTAGTGGGAAAAGAATTAGGTTTAATGAAACTTGTATAAAAACAAAAATCTCCCTCATAAAAAAACAGGACTTAATAATATTGAAGGTTATTTTGATAAAATAAAATCAACATTTTTTTCCCCTTCTCTTATTGTATCCAAACAAGATAGGTAAGAAATTACATTCTTTTTTCTTTTATTCATTCAAATATAATAGTGAGAAATTATAATATTTTTTTTTTTCTTCTCTCATTTAAGTGAATAATCAATTTATTTTATTTTATTTTATTTTTTTTACGATCCAAACGGAGTGTCAAGTGTAAAGGTGTGAGAGGAGATATTCATGTACTTAGAGCCTATTAAGTAGAGTTTTAGGAATCTTTACGTCTCTAGGGGTCCATAGGAGGAAGTAGCCACTTTTATAATGAAAAAAGAATGTGCAAGTGCTCATCCAAAGCATATCTTAGTGATTACTCTAATGATCATTAATGATCATTTTAAAGCGATCTGCATGATCATCTAGATTTCGAGTTCAATAGCTGCGTGACATGTTTCATCAAACATGTACACTATGATGATGATTGATATCATTGTGATTTTTAACCCCTTTCATTTTGTATGTTTGCCCATAGAATCAACATGTAATTGTGATTTATAGAAACCTTTGCTTGTCCTTTACATGTTTAGACGATAAATAGGGTATCATCACGTCTAATCATAAATTATATGCATATACATATACGTGTGACAATAAGTGCATATTCACCATGAAATTCTCAATTACTAAAATACATCTATATTTATTTATATCTGTGATTGCAAATAAATATGATAAGTTCATGACCGTTGCAATATAGTTTAATTACGTAATACCTGTATGGATGTGATAATTTATAATTTATCAACTTTCTCATTGAAAATAGATCTTTGGTTAGACATTCAACCTAAGAGGATTTATTGGGCTCTGTAGATCTACTCTCGTGATTTAAATAGTTCATGTTATAACATTAAAATAAAAAAAAAAAAATTATCAAACAAAAATCAAAATTAAATTGATCAGATATTAATAATTATATGATCGAATAAAATTTGTCTTATAAAATGGGTAATAAATATGATTTTAAGAATAAATAATCTATTTTTGTAAGACAAATATAATGTGATCATTTTGATTTGAAATAGGAGCAATAAGGCCCAACAACCGAGGCCCAGCAGAATCTCTCCAATTGGATGCCAAACTAGGGAAAATCCAACATATTTCCCCATTATTACCTATTTAACACAAACAAGTGTTATAATCAACTAATGAATGTTTTGTTGTGGGGAAGGTGCAGATAGAGATAACATGTAGAGGGCAACAGCTTCTACCATTCTTGACTTTGCAGCATGTTAGAGACAACATATGGAGTCCAAGAAACGCACTCACTTTGCTTCCAGACTCCTCAACCACTGATCACGTCATGGTCCTACACTATTCTAGGAGTGCTTAATTATTTATTTGTTTCATTTTATCATAAATCCCAAAAAAACCAAACGTTGCCCCCATTTATTTAATCCAATCCCACATGTTGTATCATTGTTAAATTATGCAACCCCCTTCTTGTTTTTCAATTCCACTAAAAATTGATCACATAATAAGATACATAGTATAAATGAATGGACAAGATTTTGGCAAATGCCTTGTACCCCCAGCTGGGGGTGACCCCCAGTGAGGTGTCACCCCGGGATTGGCCGAAAACAGTTTTTTTTTTTTTTTTTTTTTTTTTTTTTTGAATGGGCAGCCAGTGGGGGCGTGCCACCTCACTGGGGGCGCGACCCCCACTGGGGGTATAAATCACGGTTCCAAGATTTTACAGAGATAATTAGTGGAGTTCACTTTTCAAAATCTTGTCCATTGATATATTTTTTGTGATCTGTTTTTGTATTCATAAACTTTTTTTTTTCTCCACCCTTTTTCTCTTTTATCTATTTCCTAGTGAGTTTTGTTATCTATTTTTCTTTGTTCATTTTATCTTGTTTTTATTTACTTTTCTAACTGATGGGGAAGGCACTTCGGACATATATACCCCAAAATGATATATATTTGATTATGCGGTTTCATAATTTAGATCGCCATTGTTGAGAAAGCTTAAGGTTGCGTTTAGTGAAACTTTAAAATTATGATTTGAAAATATAATTACATTTTGAGTTTATGAGTTTTAAAATTATAATTTAAACGAGAAAAATTTGTTTGGTTATAAATTTTAAATTGAGTGATGTAACAGATGATATTTAATTTAAAATTTTACAACTCACGACCAAATACACAATCCAAAATTTTATTTAAAGCTCATAAAAATTTTAAAAAAAAATTCAAAATATTTTTTATTTAAAATATATATATATATATATAAAAACTGATCTAATTAACTAGCTGGATGACCGGCCGAACATTCGGGGGATGTTCGGAAGGATGACCGAATAGACCCAAAATTAAAAAATCTTCTATTTTTCAGAGTAGAGAACACGAAAGAAAGAGAGCAGCCAGACAAAAAGAGAAATATATTTTGAAATGTGTGATGTAATCACAATTCTAAAACTCCATTCAAACAATGCATGCAAATGAAGGAATGAAATTAAAGTTTTCAAAGCTACACTAAACACAACCTAAGTTTTTAAATAAATTTATTTTTCAATATATATCAAACTATCTTAACTCTTGATAGCATCAGTGCATTAATAAACCGTACTGGCTTAGTACTTTTCTTTCTGTAGACTCTTTTGAAATTCAGTTTCTGTAATATGTATACATATATATCTTGGGGTTGAATTTCTTTGATTAATATCTCTTGCTTGGCTTTGTTTGAGAAGTAAACTATTTTAATTGCTTTCTACCTATTTTAATTTGATTAAAAAAATTGTGCATGAAAAGTTAATTTGCTTTTTTTATAATTAATTTGATAATTGTGAAAGAAAAAATAAAATGATTATAAGCTAGATGTGATATTTTATATTATTGACCATTTTAACTTATTTTATCTTTTAATAGACTATTTTAATAACTTTCTAACTTTTTAATTAAAATACGAGATAAAAAAAATTAATATATTTGGAATGACTTATTAATTTTTTACGAAAAGATATGCAAAAAGAAAAAAAATTTTGAGTTTTTCGTATAAATTATAGATTTTTTTTTTTTTTTTTTTTTTTTTTGTAGCTTTTTGACTTTTAGGCTAATACTACTACATGCCAAACGAGACCTTAATGGGAATTATTTATGATAACTAATCCTATTAAGAAACAGATAACTAGCCAAATTCATTACTAAACACAATTAAATAAATAAATAGAAAAACTGATTAAAAGAATAAAAATTAAGCTCAAATTGGAATATTAAAAAAGGCATACAAACGTGCAGAAGCAAATGCTACTAAAATAAATTTGAATAAAAAAAAAACACCTACATAATGTTATTGCAATTTGGGTACCCAAACAAAAGAATTTGCTCAAAAACTACCTTGGATCACAATAAAATGGTGAAACATTGCTCACGCAATAAAGATCAAATATGTGCGTGTTAGGCCAAATCTGACAATGTTGCGCTAAATCCATATTTATCATTCACACGGTAATTTCACTCCAAAAGATTTACTTCCTAATTTTTATTATTAATTTAGTTGAGTTTTGAGCATGTTACATAACTAAAAAACAAAAAAAAGGAAAAGAAAAGCCAGCAGACAATAACAAAGGGTACTATGAAAAGTACAAATATCCATTAATTTAATTTAATTACTATTGGAGGGTGGGAGAGAAGTGACTTTTCATCAGTAACAAAAGCATAATACATCTAATTGATTGCATATGCAGAGACTGAAATATAACATATGACAGAATGCAAATAGCAATCAACTATTAACTTTCAGCTTCCACTTTCGTCATCCACCACAGTGAGCACATAACGTTATATGGAAACACTTTTACCTGTGATACATGGCCCAACTACTCTTAAAATTATTTAAATTTCCTGTTTTTTCCAGAAAAGACTTGAAAAGCTGAGATCACCGTGACCATTCAGTGAACACATCTAATACTATAAAATGAGACAAGCATTGGGATTAGCTCGGTATGTGAACAAATCACGCTTTAACACATTTTAAAGGGTAAACAAGTCAAACTTGAACTGATTTTGAAACTAGTTCATTTTTCAAGCTAAATTTGAACAACCAACTACTTGGCATGACTTCGCTTGTTTACAGTTAGGGCTGCAAATGAACCGAGCTGTTCGTGAACAGGCTCGGCTCGGCTCGGCTCGGTAACGGCTCAGCTCGGCTCGGCTCGGCTCGGCTCGATTATTGGGCTCGTTTCGTTAACGAGCCGAGCTCGAACTCGCATGTGTTCGGCTCGGTTCGTTTATCTTTAATTAAATTATATAATAAATATATTATTTATATATTAAATAATATATAAATATATATAAATACATATATAAATAATAATATAAATGCATTTTTTATATATTAAATAATATAAATAATATTTTTTATTTAAATATTTATATTTAAATAATATAAATAATATTAAAAAAAATTTATCGAGCCGAGCCGAGCCGAGCTCGAATTCGATAAAAATTAACGAGCCGAGCCGAGCCGAGCTCGAGCCCAGTTCCTTATCGAGCCGAGCTCGAGCTCAATAAACGAGCTCGATAACTTAACGAGCCGAGCTCGAGCCCAGCAAAGCTCGGCTCGGCTCGTTTGCAGCCCTATTTACAGTCCTATAACATGAGCACTAGGCAAGCAAATGAATAGAACATTCACAATCTAAAAAAATATTCATCAACAACATCAAGTTTCAAAGCTTGAATAAGAATTGGCCAAAACATCTGAAGGATGAGAAACAGATAAAACTATCATACTGAGTATCTAAAGTCAGTTACAAAAGAAGTGGCAATTCCTATCATTGGTAGAGAGATATAGACTGGAATAGCATACCTAGAACTTCCAGAGCTACTGCTTCAACTGATTATTCAGCTCTCCCTGCTGAGCCACACGCTCCAAAGTCATAGAAACACCAAAGATTAAGTGCATGTCTGTGTATCCAACCCAAATCGCCATGTAACAGATAGCAGTGCACGACCCAACAAGCTGCAGAAGTTAGTTGCAAAAACCAGAACACATGACAAACACAAATTACTGAAATCAGAAAGGAAGAGAAAAATGAGAACCACAAATAAGCTTTAGCTAAAGAATCTATAAGTTCAGAGCATCCCCATGAACTATGAAGGGTCATATCGCTGCCCAAAATTAAAAAGGCAATGACACTGACCTACATGCATATAAATATAGACACCCAGATAATACACTCGCATAATGAGATTAAATGATTAGAAAGTTAAAGCACCTAGAACTAAAGTAACATGAACGCTCAACTTTCAGAAAATTAAAAGCTCAAGTCACATATGACACACTTGAAATATATGTAAATACTCAATTTATGGTGTACATCAGCCTACCTTGATACATGTTTATTCACTTACAAGAACTTTACCTTCTTATATGAACTAAACATCTCAGAAAATAAAAAAACTCAAATCAAATACCGTACATTGAAATATATGTAAACACTCTAGTCAAACAAATCATAAACCTACTGAATTTAGCATTGTCATGAGTTATGGTGTACATCAGCCTACCTTGATACATGTTTATTCACTTGTTGTAAGAGCTTTACCTTCTTATAAGAACTAAACATATGCACATGTCTCTTGACTTCATTTCTGCCGCTAGCACCTGGTTCAAGAGAATAATACCTAAATGGGAGCATAAGCCAAAGCACAAACTGTATTCCAGTACTACTCCCCAATTGGGTACTCAATGCAGACTGCCAAAATTAGAAAGAAACTGACTGAATAAATGCCAATAATGGTGATTCTGGAAATCACTGCAAAGTTGAAATCGGAAGAAAATATTTTAAATCCACACGAGCTAAGAAAGTTGTCAAATTGACTTATAGTGTAATGAATTCTGGTTTGCTCAAAGATCATTATCCTACACAATGACAGTAAAAACTGAGATAAATCTAATGTACTCTAATCTTAAAAAATTACAAAGTTCATTCAGGAATCTAAAAGATTATAACTACTGCATATTTATCAACAAAAAAGAAAAGATTATAACTACTGCAAATAATTCATGTCATTAATAATCAATCACACAAAAATGCAAAATATCATGTAAGATATCCTAGTGGTTGTGTAGCACACTTTATAGAGAGACTTTACGCGTTCAACTCATATGGAGAGAAGTTTGATATCTTTTGTGGTGTTTATTTCTCCTCCCATTATGGGAGTTGTATGTAGTCATTTGTTTCTGCCCCAGATTGGGCTAGAGGAGTTGGACTTTAATTGTCTTTGATATAATGCATCTCATATTTGTAACGACTCTCCTACCAATTGACCCAATAAAAAAATAAATGACCACAAAATCGCAATAAGGAATGTACATGGTTCGACCACAGCCATATCCATATCCAAAAGCAATATAGGAATCGAGATATTTAACATTCAAGAGAAACTACGATGCTGGGAAACTTCATATGATTCACGTCAACCCTAGAAAAGTATGACTGTCAGACCCTGGTGAAATCCACAAACAAGATATGATAATGTAGCTTCTCCCTTGATTTTTGTACACCTCGGTAAATGAAAGGCATATCCACATAAATTGCCATTCCAAACCACCATTTAGGAAAGGAAACAGCCAGCAAACATTAATAATTAAAAAATAAATAAAAATAAACAAAAAAGAAAGGACTGAGTTTTGACTTCAATATCTACTATTTCGATAACAAAATTACCAATTTGATGATAAAGACAATGTTAGGCACCTCGACAATAAATTACTAACTTTTGCTACCAAGCCATTTCATCAGCTACGCTTTAAATCTCAAGAAGACGAACATATCAAACATTCCTAATATACCACACAACTGAGAACGCTTAAATGATCTGGCAATGCAAGTTTCCCATGGGTAGACAACGCCTAGTTCAATTTAGCATTTAGAACTCCTCAGCATGTAGCTAGTCGCTCACATTGCTCACAACTGTGATCAAATTGCTTATACAATCTTTCATACCTCCAAGCCTTAATTCAAGTTCTTTTAACTTAATACCTTAACTGGTTCAATGTTTGGTAATAACAGAGATATGTATTCAACCACGGACAATTATTTTTATGACTAGTTTTTAAGAGCAATCAATCCATTGAACCAGTGTTTTAAAAGGTGCGCCTAAGCGCACGCTTGCGCTTAGGCGCGAGGCACACGCACACCTAAGGCGCCTCAGACAACTTGAAGCGTGGCGCTGTAGAAAAGGCACATCTGAGGCGCAAGGCACACTCCTCATTCACTTCATTTAAATTTTTGCAACCGAGGCACACACCTATGCATTTCATTTAAATTTTTGCTCCTGCATTATTCTTTGTATGTGTATCTGCAGGGAATTACTACCCTTTTAGTATAAAATGCAAACACATGCTTTGAGCCCCAATTTTCATATCAAAAAAAGGCCCTAGTCATTGAGCAAAAGCTCTAGGATAAGCTCTAAGATTGCAAGATGGATATATCATATATGAATTTGAGACTCCTTTCAATGTAGTAAATTATGACAATTTTGAGCCAATCGGGCAATTTGGTCCTGGTTTAAAATTAAAACTACTAAGTTACCACAAGGCGTGAGTTATTTCTTTTTTTCTTTTTAAATAAAAAAAGAAGAAGAAGGTGAACCACATCAATAAATTGATGAAGGAAGACTTATAGTATTGGGTAAAGTAAGGTTGAATGTTATTTTTTGAGAATTTTTCGGAATGTTGAATGCTATTTTTATGATTTTTAGAATATTGAATGTTGATCTATAATTTTTGAAATTCTAGAAATATTTGCTTATTTTCTACAACTTGTGCCTCGCTTTGGTGAGGTGCACGCCTCGCTTTGTACCTCATGCTTAGGCTCCCCAAAACCTTAGTGCCTCGATGCGCCTAGAGCTTTTGAAAAAACACTGCATTGAGCATTCTCATGAAACTCTTTCAATGTTTTTACCAATCCGCCTCCAAGGCTATAAAATGAACCAAGCTTCTTGAGATATTCTTGAGCTTGGCTGAGGAAGAGTTCACTTGAAATCAATTCATTAGATAAACAAGTGGAGTTTGACCATATTGTAAAGTTCATCAATTTATTGAGTTCAGTGGGATAAGTTAATAAGCTCTTTAGGATAATATAGAAAATAAAGCTACTCTTAGCTTGACACATAATTAGCTTGGTTGGCTAGCACTTATAAAAAACTTTAAATGTAATTAGCTTGGTTAGAACTTAGAAGAATGTCAAGATTAACTCAAAAGATAAATGAGCCAAGCCTGATCATGCTTTAAACTTGTCAAACCAACCTTTTACAACCAATACTCGGCTTGCCTCATCAAATACAACCCATACTTGCAACAAGTAGTAGTTTAGAACTGAAAACTCTCCCTAACAACCAATGATTTGCAACTTCATTCACATTGACTGACAATATCACTTTCTTAAATTAATAGTATTTAGTGTGGCGTTGAAATTCCTATAATTCAAAACTTGAAATTAGTTGTAAGAGATTGGTCTTGATTGTAATGGGTTGATAGGTCAAGTGTGTCTCCGAAAGTGTTACGGTGTGAAGACCAGCATCATTGACGTAATCATCACTCCATTAGCATGAGCATACTGCATTAGAGTTAGGACGTGTTTCTAAATACAAAAATTGACCTGATTGACCCTTAAATATTGCAGTTGATTTTAGCATTGAAAAAGTGAAACACAGGACTAAAATATCCAAGTCTAGTAGACCTGCCCAAAGGCCACTCGAGTGAGACCAAGATCATATTCAGCAAAGATCCAGAAAGTTCCCCCTTAAGCATGTTCGAATCCAGCTTGAGCGCACGAGGGGCAACAGACAAAAGTTAAGATATCACACATTTGTCTCTTAGATTTTGACCAGCTAGGTGTGCCCATAGTTTTTCTCTTCTTCCCAAGAGCTTTCCACTTAAATCGTGTGTCCACTTTATTTATTACGATTTGTGTGATAGATTGAGATATTTGAATCGGCAAGATGAATTTGTACACTGAACTAATTAATCCACTATTCAGTAATTTCAAATCGGTAACATAATCAAAAGTTTGACCTATTCACCACTTATAGGCGCAAATGTGTCCACTTCTACTATTTCATTTCAATAACAACATTTACCAAATTGGAATCTGCACCTAATGTTGTGCCTATCTTGCAAAAAATTTTCTAGTAGTGTCATACCAATGCACATGTCAATTAACAGCCTTAATCCACCTCTTTAAAAGCTATGCATAGCAGACTACTCATCTGAACCCCTCACTGAAAAGACTCAAAACTCCACAAAGAACTTTGTCTTGTAATATTCTAACAAGAATCTCACTACCTATTCCATCACAAGTATAAGCTGACTAGCATGACATGAAGTCAAAAGATCACACAATCAAGTCATGCAAGATGACCTTTTGTTCTTATGTGTCCCACACACCAACAATTTCCAAAATTATACAACCCATGCTCATCTTCAAGTAAGCAAAACCTGCTTTAAATAAGCCCAAAAAGCATCGACTCTCCTACTTTGACCATAATATTTATCCATCTTCCACCAGCTAGAGAAACATAGAAGTGGTCAGTGGCCCATCAGTAACAGCAACTATAAGCTTCATTGAACAAAGAAGCAATGGACTTCAGACTTTCATATATCAAATTATCTTGTTATACTAGTTCTCCACCTGAAATTGAATGCTAATCATTATCATCCACATTCTTCTTCCATGCAATCTGTGTAAAAGCCCCAGTACCAAACTCGTACAATTTGCTCAAAGAAAGTAAAACTTCAATACAGAATATTCATACAAGACTGAAATGCTTTGGTAACACTAATAAAACCAGTATTCTAATAACCTACGACTATCCCAACAAACTTAAGCGAGAACAAAATTTAGACAAAATGAAGTAAAACTAGTCACAATATTACAAGATAGAAGATATATTGTCCGTGCATGTAGGGCTGCAACCACTAGACAATCTAGTAAGGTTAACAATATCATTGTTAGAGAAGAATATTATAACAACATAGAGGTGGAACTAGAATCAACTCATCAAACCTAAAAATCCACACCTTATTAACACACGCGACCTATGAAGCATGGACACTCCAAAATTGGTGCCGTGGCAGTGTCCGACACACGGACACGCCGGGGACACAGGGACGCGCCGGGGACACGTACGGGACACGCCAGATGGCGTGTCCCTTTAATTTAATGATTTTTTTGGAAGGGGACACGGCGGGGACACGCGTGTCCATATCTGGACACGCCATGGGACACAGCGGGGCTGTTTTTTGAATTTTTTATATTTATTTGGGGTCAAAGTATAATATTTAAAAAGTTTAAAAAACAAAAAAAAACAAAAAAAAAAAACAACAACAACAACATTCAAAGCCCTAATCGAACAACTGAGGGAGTAAAGGAGTAAAATCAAACCTGCGAAGACCTTGTCTCTCTCAGTCGAAGCCCTCTCAAGTCGATCGAACCTCTCTCTCTCAGTCGCAGCCCTCCGAAGTCCATCGAAGACCTCCGATCTAGTCATCTCAGTCTCTGTTTCAGTCCATCCAGTCGTCTTCGAAGGTAAGCCTCTGTCGTCTCTTTCTCTTTCGCCTCTCTTTCTCTTTCGCTCTCTCTCTCTCTTTGTTCTGGTTTCGACTCAGACTGAGTCTGATTTTTATTTTTATTTTTATTTTTTTTATACGTTTATATATATATATATTTATATGTAAGATTTTTTTTTATTTTGATTTTTATTTGTTTATACGTTTATATATATATATATATGTAGACTTTTTTTTTTTTTTTTTTTTTTTTGTACTTATATGTTTATATATATGTATATATATAAAACTGTATTTAAAAAAAAAAATTATAGGTTTATATATATACATATATACAGTATGTAAACTCTTTTTTTTTTTTTTTTTTTATTTTTTATCCTTCTAATGTTAATGTTAATTTATAGGAAAAATGTCTAGTTTAAATTCTGCCAATAACACACAATCTGCCTTTGATGCTGAAGATGATAACCACTGTAGAAATATGTGACTAGATTAGAAAAATCTGATCCAAGAAGGGGGAATTATACTTTTCAATGTAACTTTTGTCGGGTTAGTGTTTGTTAATTTTATTGAATTACACAAGATTGAATGTTAAATCTTTTGCCTCTTATATTTATTGAATTAATGGTACTATGTTAGTATTTGTTAATTTTGATTTAGAATGAATGTAATACGAATCTACATAACACATAAAAATATATATAAAAAAAAAAATTCACCGTGTCTCCCGCCGTGTCCGTGTCCCCATTTTTTGGCAATTGCCGTGTCCCATGTCCGTATCCATATCCGTGTCGGTGTTGATGTCCGTGTCCGTGTCCGTGTCCGTGCTTCATAGCACGCGACAGCAGTACAACTAGATACAAATTCCAAACCAAGCAACAGCAATACAACTAGATGCAAATTCCAAACCAACGCCATAATGACATCACCATGATCATTATCCAAAGGTTCGAGCCAAAAGCTCAAGAAAAGACTAGCATACTATTTAAAAATAAATAAAAAATAAAAAAGGAAGAAGAAGAAGAAGAAGAAAAATAAGAAGAAACACACTGTTGAACCTCCCCCTGTCAACTCTAATCCATTTCCAGCCAACTTTGGCATCACCAAACTGTCCCCTCCCCATAATAGGCCCTTTCATCCAATAAAAGGTTAATGCCATTTGTCCATAAGTTTTTCTACTACCAACATCAGCATTACCTCTCCTCCACAGCAAACCCCCAAATCAAACGCAAGTTTCATAATACTTGTGTTGATTATTTCCCAAATCCAGATGTTGCTGTGATGGTCTATTGAACTTTCATGTGAACCAGCAAATTTCAATTGACAACAAAAACTGTTTCCCATCTCTCTCTACATATATAGGTAGTATGTTGCTCTTTGCAGCCAATCTAGAGTACAGAAACATGTTTTGAGGAATCATCGCCGCCTCACAATGAGATTCAACAAAAAGAAAGGCATTTTTCTTTTTTATATCACAATCCATGAAATGCTTCAATCTAGAGACTCCAAACTGGTTCTCCTTTTGAAAAGAGTTTCATCCAAGTTAGTTTTTTTTCTTTCTTTGTTTTTTTAGGTTAAACTTCCCTAACTGTAGATTGAATTTAGAAAAGTTGAAATAGAATATCAGTTTGGTGCCTATAGAGGCACTTCTAGAGGACATATGGCACCTGTGAAAGTGTTCAAACATTAAAAGACAAGGAGAGTAATAAAGTGTGTGTGTTACAAATTTACTGCAATCAAAGTGATTGATTGTCAACTATCAGGTACCAAATTACAAAGAGAGAAACAAAGACACCCAAACTCTCTGAGATTAAATAATACAAATATAGCCATAGATGGACTGCTAGACGAGCATCCATTTTATGAATTAATGCCAAAAGTTATGTTTATGGGGAAGCAGTCAACTAAAGAACTAAACTGAAACCTACAGGAATTTATGGCAATTAAAAGTTAGAAACAATTTCACCAAAAGTATTGTCCTACATAACTAATAAGGAAAGAGTTAAACAAACTAAAGTTTAAGATGGTAAAACCAAAACAGTTATCCAGGACATGGGCATTTCATGTTCTACCACAAACACAATTTCATTACTTCCACTTGTGGTGATTGTCTGGATATGAATGTAGATGCAACTGTCTCCCCTTGTAAACTTACTTTTCATCTTTTTTCTATAAGTGGCATCCGTTTCTTCTGATTGGGTTTCCCCATGTATTCTTCTTTCTTTCAACCCCAACCCCCCCACAACCCAACCCAACCCAACCCAACCCAAATAAAGGGACATATTTGATAACAAAGCTTGCCGAGTTGCAATTATAAAATCAAAAAAGCCCTGTTTGGTAGAGCTGTGGGAAAGTGCTTATAGCTTATGCCTAAACAGCTTATAGTTTATAACTATGAATATAAGTTGATTTCTGACTTATAAATTAAGCATCTCCTGCCCCACTCAAAGAATAAGCTGATTTCTGACTTTCAAAAAGCTATGAGTTATAAGTTATAAGCTAAACCAAACACATCAAAATAGCTTAAATTAAGCTGAAAGCTGAAATAAGCAGCTTTTAAGCTGCACCAAATAGGGCCAAAATCAAGGAAAGTTGATTATATGATTGTTTCAAGCCTCCAGGCAATCTGAGAAGGGCAAAGGTGCTAATGTGAATGATCAAACTTCAAACTTTTTGTTCTCATCTAAAAGAAAGTTAATCATATTTATGTGACAAGAAAACAAATTTGTTGAGAAAAGGGAATAAGGATATACAAGGAAAACAAAGGAAGATATTTATCACATAAAATAAAAATAAAAAATAAAAAATAAAAATAAAAAATAAAAAAAATAAATAAAATAAAAAAAAAAGGGAAAATGAAAAAAGAAGCAGAATGTGCAAACAAAAAGGGAGAAATCTCCTTAAAGTGAAACAAAAAAGGAAGAACAATACAAAAGAATCCTACACAAATAGAGAGAAGTTCAGGAGCAGAATGCTCAATGATGAACTTCCAAAGATGTAGTGCACAAGTGTAAGACATCATACTAAAAGAGTTTGTAGGTATATGAGTCCAACATCACCATGACATCATCACATCTGTATTTCCTGCAAACGTGGTGCTGTGTATCAGCCTCGTGAGGTGGCATGTAGACCAATGAAGCAACTATATATATTCCCCTACAGGGATCGAGACACATCAATTCCAATTGGCACACACAGTGGCAAAGCTTGAGACAGACGCCACTCGAACAACTCATAGCATCCATCGGCTTAGTTGAGGTTTCCTTGCTCAAGCACAGTCCTCCCTCATGGTCGACACAATCAGGGTACCCTTGCTTCCCACCTTTAAAATCGTGCACTCACCCTTAGTTGAGTGCCTTATCTCTATGTCCACTCAATTTGCTTAGCTCACCAAAACGGCCCCACCAAGCGGCATCCTAGTCATAGAAAAGAAAGCTCTAATGACAACTACATAGGCTAGGAGCATGGGCCTAGATACTCTAGCTAGGGAATACCAAAGGACTTGTGACTTCGAGATTTGAAGTCAAGGTATCATCAAGGTTGCTCAATCCACCCCATTTGAGGTAACCGCACCTTGACCAATCTTAGAAAGAAAGGGAAAATGGTAAGAAGACAAGACCTTTGATTATTGCGCTACAACTTGATAGTTGTACTCTATCTAACATTGTGACCGATGAAGCACCAACACCTCTCCGGAGGTCACGTACAGGTGTCCGCCACGTGTCAAACACGAACACGCTCCGGACACGTGTTGAACATGCTGGGACCAGTGTTATTAAAGGCGCGCCTAGGCCCAAGTCCTATCTAGACCCAAAGTTTGCGCCTTGTAGTGTTCCAGGCCAGGCGACTTCGATAAAGCACGCCTAGGTGTCCGCCTAGGCCCAAGTCCCATCCAAGCACAAGATTTGCGCTTTGTAGTGTTCCAGATCAGGTGACTTCAATAAGGTGCCTGACTGATCCAAAGCACATTAAGGCCCAAGGCTTGTGTCTTGAGGGCTTTTTTTTATTATTACTTTCATTGATTTTGTTTAAAATTTGACCATTGATTTAATATGATGAAACTACAAAAGATCTCTACTCTTATTACAGATGCCAATACATTGAGCATTCAATCCCAAATCAATGATAAAAAAAAAAATAAGTCCTAATTCCTAATCTCCGAAGAACACTAAATGTTTAACATTTCGTTTTGTTTATGTTAAATCCTAAATTATTTACTTATATTAAATTATTTTCTTTTTTCCGTACAAGATGTGCCTCAGTTCAGTGAAGCTTGCGCCTCAAGCCTAGGCCCCAGGAGACCTTGGCACCTTAGTGCGCCTATCGCCTTTAATAACACTGGTTGGGACACTTTGAACACGCTACGGACACATTAGGACACGCAAGATCTCTACTCTTATTACAGATGCCAATACATTGAGCATTCAATCCCAAATCAATGATAAAAAAAAAAATAAGTCCTAATTCCTAATCTCCGAAGAACACTAAATGTTTAACATTTCGTTTTGTTTATGTTAAATCCTAAATTATTTACTTATATTAAATTATTTTCTTTTTTCCGTACAAGATGTGCCTCAGTTCAGTGAAGCTTGCGCCTCAAGCCTAGGCCCCAGGAGACCTTGGCACCTTAGTGCGCCTATCGCCTTTAATAACACTGGTTGGGACACTTTGAACACGCTACGGACACATTAGGACACGCAAGGGACACATTGAGAACACGCTAGAGACATGTTAGGGACACGCTAAGTACTATTTTTTTCAAAAAAAATTAAAATTTTTAATTTCTTTTTTATTAAAATAGCATACCTAAAGTTGATAAATTTAATAAAATTAAATATTTAGCATAAAATACATATTAAATATTTAAAAATATACATATAATAAAAATATAAAAATACATGTTTTGAACGTGTCCCCAACGCGTAGTGTCCTGCATTTTTTGAAAATTTACGTGTCTGCGTGTCCATGCCATGTCCGTATTGTGTCACGTGTCTGTGTCCGTGCTTCTTAGATTGTGACTCTCACAATGCAGCCTTTGAGGCTTAACATATCCAAGTCGTGTCCGTGTCGGTGTCGTGTCACGTATCAGTGTCCATGCTTCTTAGGTTGTAACTTTCACAATGCAGCCTTTGGGGCTTAACATATCCACTCTCCCAACATTTCTATGATACAATTCCCAAGATCTGACTATCAAACCAAAGGCTTAACATCACCTGTTCCTAAAATGCACTCAATACACTTGAGGGCACCATGCATTCAGCTATAGGAGCCACAAACAAGGTAATCCTACAACAACATCAAAGGAACTCCCAAACACTTCAATTGTGTCAAAATTTTACCTCATACAGTACTTGTCTACTTTTATTCTGACTGCCAAAAGCAAGTTTCATCTACTGATGCAAGATTTCAATAAACCAATGAATTGTTTAGAATGCAAGATCATCTACAAACTTATAAAGATCATCTACAAACTTATAAAGAGCCAAGAACCTGGGCCTATAAATATAAATTGATAAAGTAAGCACACTATATTGAGTTGTTTGTGAGGCGGGAAAAAAATGATTTGGTGTACATGGGATCAATAGTTCACGATTGGGCTCTAGTACGCAATTTTTGCAGTTTTATATGAATTTGCTGAGAAAGCGCATGAAGACTTTACTAGTGAAAGAGGGGACGAAGATATAGGAACTTAAGAATCTGCGTAACTTGAACTAATAAAGGATGTTATTAATCTACAAAAACATTCAGTAAATAATTTCAACCAAGAAAATAGCTCAAGGCTCAATTTATTTTCTGAAGTACTCGTAACTCCCTGCAAAATCTGTCTCATTCAATAGATGCCTTGCCACTCTTGATGAGAAACATTAATGCAGTCACCCATTGAAGTGAACAATTTTCCTGTTTCATCATCATAGTTCCTATGCTTAGGTCACAAACAAGTAGGATCAAGGACATTCTAAAGGAAATAGAAACAGATAGATAAATAAAGATCAAAGACATGCTAAAGGAAATAGAAACAGAGAGAAAGATAAATAAAGAAACAATTCAATTCCAAAACTATTACCAAAGGCAGTATACTATATTAGTATATTGAAGGAAACAAAATCAAATTTAGAAGAAGCAGCAAAAAAAGAGTACTTGAGCCATCCCAGACATACAAATCTCAGGAATATCCCTTGGGAAGCTTTTGAATTGCAGCATACATTTTCCGTCTCGAACCGACTGCATTTATTCCCATATCTTTGAGGTCCTCCAATGTCAACATAGGCAAAACTTCATCATCCACCTCATGAATCTCGAAAACCGGCGCATACCGGCCCAATCCCAATCCAATGAGCCAATTCCTCACCCCATCATCAAGAGACCAATTCCTTCCCCTCTCACTTCCTCCACTCCCAAAATTCCCATCTCTACTCGTCCCGCATTTCCGATCCCTTGAATCGGATTCCGGAATTCCCTCATCCTGTTCCCGATCCCTACTCTCCGAAACCCTAGCCCTACCCGTCCTCCGATTCCAGAAATCGAGCCCAACATTGTCAATCGAATGAATCGGACTCTGTTCTTTAAACGGACTCTCCGAACCTTCTTCAGCTTCGAAATCCCTAAACTCCTCTTCTCTACTGTCTCCTTCAGCACCGTTATCGATCTTCGTTGACAGAGTCCAATTCGTCCTCACTCTCTTCGTTTGCGGTCTCTTCGATTTCTGCTTTCGGTACCCGAAATCGAGATTGTCCTCGGTCTGTTTTAGGGTTTCGACTCCGCCATTAACGAGGTTGGTCAAAGGTCGAGTTTTTGAGGATTTGGCAGCTAAATTAGGTTCTTTGTGAAACCTCCAGTGCTTCGGTCGACCCGGTGATCGCCGATCTCGCCTAGGCGGACACTTGGTCGGCGCTGCCGCTTTGGGGCTAAACTTGGCCCGAGGCTGTGGTTGTTATTGGTGGTGGTGGTGGTGGTGGTGATTGCGGCCGCAGCTGGTACTATTGCGGCGCCGGCCCCGGCGGCGGCGTTGGTGCCGGTTGAAGGCGGTGGAATTGTGGCGGCGTTGATTGGGCTTTCCGGTGGGTCCAATTCTGCCATTACAATTACAAGAGTCAAGAGGAGTTATGATGAGGAAGTGAAGTCGGCGTAAGAGATAAGAACGAAATGCGCTCAGATTGGGAGAGAATCTAGTAGTTTTGCCTTTTCTAGAGATTGTGGTCTGTTCAGTTTTCCACCGTCCGATCGAATAGCAGTTTTCGACGGCTCGCTTGAGATTTTAGGAGCTGGGCTTTTTGGATCACTTTTATAGGCTTCGCTTCAGATATAGTTATACTATTCTGGGTTAAATGGGCTTATTCTCATTTTCGGTCCTTAGACCATCTCCAATGGTTAATCAAAACTGATATCAAATTTAAATTTTGATGAAAAGGCTACTGTTCACAGCTCCAACGGTTCACCAAACGTGATATCAGATTGAGTTTTCAGCAAATGTTTCATCAGATTGAGGACGAAATAATGAATTCATCAAAACACTGTTCCGGACCGTTGGAGAGGAGGACCCGGTCGACCAACCGGTTGCCCGGCCGATTGACCAACCGGTCAACCCGTAAAAGGTTCAAACAGTTCAGCAAAAAATTCGAAAAATTCAAAAAAAAAAAAAAAAAAATTTTTTTTTGCCTAACCGGTCGACCGGCCGGTTGACCAGCCGGTCGACCACCCGGTCGTCCCGAAAAAAGTTCAAAAAGTTCAAAAAAAAAGGTTCAAAAAATTCAAAAAAAAAAAAAAAAAAAAATTTGTGCAAACCGGTCGACCACCCGGTTGTCCCGGGACAAGTTTGAGAATTTGGTGAATCGTTGGAGCATCTGTTATCAAATTTGATGAAATTGATACTTTTTGACTCAGATTTGGTGAAAAATTTGAGTAAGCGTTGGAGATGCTCTTAAATAGGCTCAGTTCCGTCTACTTTTATTTAGGGACCGTTGCACGTGCCACATATTTTTTTTTTTTTTTATAATTTAAGATTAAAAAAAATTAGATAGATCGGAAGATTGGTACCCGAACCTTTTGTTTTGAGTATATTACAAAGGACTCTTATAATTTGAATAACACTTTAGAAAATGGATGATGCAGAATGTTGGCAATGGTGATTTGGTAGATATTTGGAAAGATTGGTAGTATGGAGATAAATCATTTGAGGATGACATGCCCAATCCACCCCAATACATCCATACATCTGTTGCAAGCCTTGGTTTAGTGGTTGAGTATTTGAATGATCAAACAGGATGGGATGAGGCAAAAATCAGTTTGATGCTACCTCCTAGAATTGCCACTATTGTCCTAAACACTCAACCTCCTGTTAACTCTCTCTTGGATAGTCCTAATTAGAGAGGAACTCCATGTGGTGAATTCTTTGTGGCCTCTGCCTATGATCTAATCATTGGTCCTCAAAGGGGTGAGGCAAATTGGGGTTGAATTTGGAAATTGAGGCTACCACAGAAACTTAAAAGTTTTATGTGGCTAGTCTTACATGGAAAATTGTTAACTAACCAAATGAGGATGAAAAGGGAATTATGCCTTAATCCCATCTGTCTTCATTGCTGTGGGGTGGAAAATATGCAACATCTATTTAAAGGCTGTTACAAAGCTAAAAAAGTATGGTTGGCTTTGTGTGGTAGAAACTGGTATATAGATATGGCCAAGCAGACTTGGCAAGTGTGGCTTCTTTCAAACTCTAAAAATAAAAATCACTTTAATGACCATGCCACTTGGTCCTTTGTGTTCATTGTGACATTATGGAAAATCTGGAAAAATAGGAACTCTTTTGTTTTTGATAATATCTCTCTTAACTGTAATGACAGTCTAAAATTCATTCATGATTATTCAAGAGATATTGACTGGGCTTTTAAAGCTTCTATTATTAATCCAAGGCCTGCATTTAAACTGATTCACTGTGTATTATCTCCTGTAGGCAAACTCAAACTTAATGTGGATGGCAGTAGAAGACTAACAGGTGGAGGAGGATTTTGTGGAGTCTTCAGAGATGAAACAGGCAGCTGGGTTTGTAGTTACTATGGTAAGATGGACAGTGGCACCAATTTGGAGATAGAGCTGTGGGCTCTTTACAAGGGACTAACAATGATAATACAGAAAGGGGTGCATGAAGTGGTCATCGAAACTAATGCACAGCAAGTGGTGCAACTGATGGAAGAAGATGTAGCAGATAAATTTCCATTTAAAGGGTTGCTAGAAGATGCCAAGATCATCTTCAGGGGTTGTGAATGCACCATACAACATGTATTCAAGGAAGGGTACCTATGCGCCGATGTTTTGGCTAAACTTGGAGCTGAGCAACCTAAACATATTCTGATGGTGAATGATCCACCAGCCAAGATCCGAAGCTACCTGGTAGCTGATATGATAGGGCTCTCTAGAGAAAGAGCGTAGCTTTGTTTACTTTCTGATGTACCCCCAACAAAAAAAAAAAAAAAAAAAAACATAGTATATAATAAATATTTTATTTATTTAAATTTTACATATATTACATGTGCGAACCGTTAGTTCTATATAATATGTACAGCCTGTTTGTTTTCATTTATTTTTAACTTGAATTGTTTAAATTTTGAGAACACATACTTTAAAAATTGTATTTTAAAAAATTGGAGTATTTGGTCGCTTGGTTTTTTGCTTTAAAAACCTAAAATAAATTAAAGATACTTATTTATTTTATTTTTTTTAAAAAGTTTTAGATGCAAGGCTTGAGCTGAGGAGCCACGTAGTGGAATGTCCTTTCATCGAATTATATTTGTATTTATAAAAATAAATGACAATTGTAATTTTAAATATAAAATTAAATATAAATGTGAGTAGATGAAAGAGTTAACAATATTCAATCAACTTATTTTTTGTAAGTCTGCTTTACTCGATGTACTATAAAATGTGAATGATTTAGATTATCAAAATGAATTCTAAAATGAACCCATATGACTGCACAACAGTGGAACACAACAGTCACTCAATTTCCATTTAAATTTATCTTATTTTAATTATGATGGACCCACAACTTAGACATATTTTTATTTATATTTCTTTACTCATTTGGTTAAAGATGTCCAAAAACTGAGTTCTTTTTTAAAAATAAATATTGAGTACAATTGTAATATTATTTGACTATTTTATGAAGAAAAAAGTTGTGTTTTGTCAATGAAATGTAATTTTTTTTTTTTTAATAATTGAATAGATAGTTATGAGAAAAAAATGTAATTAATTAATGTATAAGATGTGACATTTTATTTTATTAATTATTTTATATATTTTTTTTTATTTTTATTAACTATTTTAACCAAAATGAAAAATTCCAAACACCACCTGATAGAATAACAAAAATACTTGGAACTCCCAAAGTTTGGGACTCCCGTGGCCCTCAAAATGATGTGGATCAATTATGTGTTTCTGTGTTTCTGTTTTGTTTTTTTGTTATTTTGTTATTTTTATTTTTTTTGTTTTGCCTTTCCTTCCTGGATCAATTACAAATGAATGGGGTTTATGAATATTGTATTTTTTTTTTGAAGGTATGTAACATTGTTGATAGAATAAATCTTTCAAACTGGGGCTTGCCAACTGGTACGATCCCTTTTAGCGAGAAACCGAGATATAACAATTTTCAGGCATGGGACTAATTCTGGTGTACAAGGCAATTTTACCCTTTTCTAGCCATAATCCAATCTCATAATGTTATTGATTGATGACATTGACATGTGTATTGGCTGACTGTTCGTAATTCTTTACACCTAATTAGGATTTAGGAAATTATCACTTCATTTCTGTATTATTTTATATATTTTTTTTATATAAATCAAAAAATCATTAAATAAGAAAACTCTAAACCACTATTTAGGATTGGTAAATTACAAAAACACATAAATGAACAAACATACAAAATGTATGAGAAGGTTTAAGAAAGTCGCTGGAAAATTCGAAGATCTTTGAAGAAAACTTGAATTATCTAGAAATGACGAGAGGCTTAGATTCTTCAATAGTTACAACTAAGAACTCAAAAGTAAAGAGATGATGGAGATAAGAGATTGGGTGAAGAAGAAGGCAAAGTAGCTAGAGAGAGAATAATGGCAAGGCTCTCCCATGGATCCTCCACTTTCACTCTCAAGGTTGATAATGGAGAAGGGAAATTAGTTATTTCCCAAGAGTTATCTCTCCAAAATCCATCCCTTATAAAGCTATGGGTGGGTGCTATTTATAGGCACTTCATGATGTAGAATGGAGCCCAAGTGCAAGGCACATGGAGAATATTCTCTCTAACCACCTTGTCCGAGGAGGTGACCTCTCCGAGGATGAGGAAAGCCCCGAAGAGGAGATCAACCTCTCGGCGAACCCTTCTTCTTAGCCACACCTAACCAATGATCCCCAATCATCGCAAAGGGTCAAGGATAGTCCAAGAGGACGTCCTGCCGCAAAAGGGTCAGGGGTAGTTCAAGAGAACGCCCTGCAGCAAATATTACCGAGTCTTAGAGACTCCCTAGATCATGCCACCTCGACCCGGGTATAGGCTAGTTTAACTGAAGAGTGAATTTATCTCCACTCACCGTCTTCGAGATCGGATCCTTTGTTCGGATTCCATCACGCCCATGGTTCTGGTGCGTAGATCCCGAGAAGCTCTGAGCCCGCAAATGTTCTGGGACTCATTAACGGAGTGACTTCTAGATTGTATTCGAATATATTCAAAGCCAAGCGCTTCGGATCTCTAGGTTCATGGATCTGAACCTTTTCGAGTCCGAGTTCAAATAGGTCTCTAAGTTCATGGTTCTGAACCCTTTCAAGACTAAGTTAATACCTCAGAGAATGGATTTCCTCCGAGGGTTTCATCTCATTTGAAAGCAACGGTTAACCTCCTCGGACACTTGTATGATCTGGGCCTCCTCAGATGGGCTTATTGGACTCTCTTTAGAAATATCTGCTTGATGGGTCTTCCTTGGCCCAATTTGTTGGCCTTCTCATGGGCCTGTCCAATAGATTTCACTTGGGGCTCATTTGGCAATAATTTCTCCGAACTCATTAATTTTGGACTCTTCGATTGGACCCAATTAATTTAGTGGGCTCAAGTTAACCCCTCTTGCACAAAATAAATTACACACATGAACAAAGAATATAAGATTTATATGGTTTAGGCCAACTAATATTGTCTATGATTACCGTAATTTTTACTATTATCCAAAAAGCTACAAACGATTCACAAGTAAGAAATATTATAAATACCCTTATTAATACTTATTAAGATCCATCTTACCCATTAACAGATAATCTCACGCACGTAAGCTAGTCCAGACAATTGGGTATTCAAAAAAAAAAAACATCCATCTTCCTCTTAAAGTCTAATATGAAAAATAAAAGTGCTATGGTTCATGAAAAGATATTTTGAAATTTATTCTGAAAAGAGTTTTATGATGTTGATTTCAAGTTAATGAGATATGGGTCCCATCTAAAATGATTTTTATTTATAAAAAGATTTTTAAATAATTTTTCTGAATATATAGTATTGTTGAATAGAAAAAGGACATAAAAGAAAAATGGTGCAGATAATCATATTTCTTATCTTATTTTCTCACTCCAAAATGCAAGTAATTGAATTTCATATACATTTATGAATGTGACCTCATTGATTTGTGTCTAGGAGTAAGAAAATAAGATAAGAAATTAGATTATGTATAGCATTGGTCAACATACACTATAACAAATTACAGTCGACAAAAATTTAAAAATGTTGTTAATAAATGTAGAGACAAAGATCAAATATATTAATTAAATTAACAAACTCTCTCTCTCATCGATGGTTAGCAAAGGAAGTCTAGGTGGATGGATCCCAATGGTGAAGCAAAGAGGAAGGCAAGTAAATCATAACTCGTGGTCTGAAGGTCGAAGAGCAAGCTTGTTTACACTTTTTGTGGACAACTTGCCTGAATCCATGGCACCGAGGAACCTGTATGATTTGTTCACCAAGTTTGGTGTGGTCAAGGACGTCTTCATACCATAAAAAAGGAGGAAAGCAACAAACTCACGATTTGGGTTTGTACGTTATGACTGCTTTATTGCAGCTAATGTTGCAGAACTAAAAGCAAATGGCTTGTGGGTAGATGACAAATCTCTGTTAGTCAAAATTGTAACGTATGATAAACACACGAAGGCAAGGTAGCGGCTGAAACCCCCAACAACCAGACAAACAGTGGCAAAGAACACATCTGCTATGGCAACTAGCAATATCTGGAACCATGGCATTGATAGAAGATCGTTCGCAGAAGTTATCAAAGGAGATTAACCCAGATCTACATTGAAGACAACTATCAGAGTAGAAGAGATAGGCAATGGTTGGCTTTATGAGAGCTTGATTATGAGACTCAGATCAGATCATACTATTTTATAGGTGAAAAATGAACTCATCAAAAGAGGAGAGCAAAATGTACTCGTAAGAGAAGGAGGAGGACGAGATGTATTTCTCTCATTCCTTTCCAAAGAAGACTTGATAAGTAAAAAGTCTATGTTTGTGGACTAGTTTCATGGCTGGTGTGAGTACATCACAGTGTAGAGTCCTGGTATGCATCTTCAGCAAGAGAGACATGTTTGGATCAGCTGTTATGGGGTACCCCCTAACCTATGGAACTCAAATACCTTCAAGAAGATAGGAAGACTATGAGGGAAGATAGTATTCTTAGATGGTGATATCGGTACACCTAAATCATTTTGATGTGCCAGATTTAGAATAGTTACAAATGTTATGGATCCGATAAGTACAAGCATCAACCTGGAGTGCAAAGGAAGAGTTTATCCCATAAGAGTATTTGAAGAGCAGAGTACAAAGGATGGTAGCACCAGCTGTAAAGAAACACCTTCTAAGGAGCTAGTTGAAGCTGTTTGCTCTAAAGTTAATGGTGTAATCCAACTTATTTAAAGCAACAGCTCAGAGGAAGAAGATGCTAACAAGGTAGATGAAATGGCAGGAGCGTTTGATGTGGCCAATGAGGTTATGACATCTAGGATGAAGGCTAGAGATGAGCTGGCTGCAGATGGTAGCTGGAGCAATGCATCAGCAGTGGCAGAGACTATGGAAATTCAAATGAAGAGGGCACATGTGTGGCTGAATCATTATTGCCAGTGGTATGTTTATACCAGAGGTGTAATCATATTGCTCAAAAAGTTGTAGAAGAGCAGCTAGTTGTGGACAACCTGTAGTAGAGTGTAGAGTGCAATCATGGTCCTCAAAAAGGATTTTCTGTAGCCCCTTCAGTAGATGGTCAGACTCTCACCGCAAGCTTTATCAAGAGTCTTAGTGAGTCTTTAAAGGAAAGACCTGGCATTTGTATAGAGGTAACTTTAGGTCATAATTAAACTGGGCTGCAGCCCACTGAGTTAGCCCATTCGAGACTGCAGCCCATTGGGCCCTCTAGTGTTGGATTAAATATTCCAGTTGTGAAGCCAATATGTGGAGCATCAGGGGTGAGTTCACAGTCTAAGGCCAATGACACAATCAGCTCATCCATTTTAGGCTCCGTCAGCTACCGTATTAAGAAAGATAAAAGAAAAGGTACCCGAAGTGATGGGATTAAGCACTCTCTGCTTACAGGTAGGTTCTCTGGATTTGCTAGAAGAATAGGGTACAAAGGGGCAGGATCAAGTAAAGGCATCATCAGAGGAACGAGATCTAGATCATCAGTTGTCCCTTCTTCATCCAACCATAATCCAGAATCAATTCAGACCTCTTCTGCAAAGGATATTCTTCAAGGGGCTCTTGTAACATTACAGGTAGGGAAAAGATTAGATTTTGATTACAAAGGGCAGGAATCTGAGGTCATCAAGAAATTCATACACATGGAGGAACAGGATAACGAGATTGGGTGGAGGGACTGGTATTGTAGAATAATTAGCTTCCCAATGGGTGCAACCTGGGGTATATCTGTTTCAAACGAAGACTCTAAGCTAGAATATCAGAGGTATAGGAAGGCTTGAAAAGAGGAGAAAAATCAAAAAGATTTTGTCTAATAGGTCAATCGATATGGCTCTATTTCAAGAAACAAAACAATCAAGCATTACTAATTTGTTGGTGAAAAGTATTTGGCCTAGAGATAAGGTGGAGTTCATGACTGTAGATACTATAGGTCCGGCTGGTGGATTAATCTGCATCTGGGATCCTGAAGTCTTCCAACTCTCAGATTGTTGTAGTAGCAGAAACTTTATTCTATTATCAGGTAAGATTTATAATTCTTTTGATTGTGTAATTGTCAACACATATGCTTTAAATGATGTAATAAGGAGAAAGCAATTATGAGTGACCCTGCTAAATCTGAAAAATTCCTTCACAAAACCATGGTACCTTGGTGGTGATTTCAATGAAATTAGGAATGTAGGGGAAAGAATAGGAGTTTCATGTAGGGATAGAGGCATGCAAGAGTTTAATGATTTCATTGATAATTGTGAGGTGGTAGATGTTCCAATGCTAGGCTGAAAATTCACTTGGTGCAATGCTCTTGAGGGGAATAAGTGTAGTAGAATAGATAGGTTTCTTATTAGCCCTGAGTGGTTGGTGAGATTTAAACTCAAACTTTGGGGTCTCCCTAGATCTGTATCTAACCACTGCCCACTTATACTTATGGAGGATAGAAGGGACTGGGGGCCTAAACCATTCAAATTTCTGAATGCATGACTCTTGCACCCAAATATGGCTACTATGGTGGAGAGCAATTGAAGAGAATCACAGCTGAGTGGGTCTGCTGGATTCATTTTGAAGAGGAAATTGCAGTCTCTGAAGTTGGCATTAAAAAAATGGAACCAAGAGATTTATGGTAATGTTGCTAACAAATTAAAAGACTTTGAATCTGCTCTCCATGACTTTGATCTGGAAGCTGAATCAAGGTCTTTGGATGAGGGTGAGTTGATGCTGCAAAGAGAGAAAAGAAATGAAATGTGGACATTGGGTAGGAAGTTGGAATGGAAATGGCTTCAAAATCTAGGTTGGACTGGAATTTGAAAGGGGATATGAACACCAGATTTTTTCATGTTATGGCTAGTAGCAGACAAACCAAAAACACTATCAACTCCATCACAGTAGGGGATGTGATATTTGAGGAACCATATTTTGTCAAGAATGAGGTGTGGAATCATTTTTCAAACCTTTTCAAAGATGATTATAAGTAGAGACCAGTCTTAGTAAGGGACTTCAAGAGTGTTAGGCTTAGTGCCTCCTTTCATATGCTTGAAGTAGATTTTTCTAAAGAAGAAATCTGGGCAGCAGTAAGTGATTGTAATGGGAACAAAGCCCCAGGACCAGATGGATTCAATCTGATGTTTTTTTAGAAATATTGGAAGGTGCTCAAAGATGAAGTCCTCCAATTTATGACAGAGTTTCATGCTAGTGGCAGATTTGCCCCAGGATTGAATAGTTCATTCATTACTCTCATCCCAACGAAGGAGAAAGCTGTAACTATCAATGAATACAGACCTATAAGTCTGATTGGCTCTATCTACAAAGTACTTTCTAAAGTCCTAACAAATAGACTTAAACAAGTCATGCCTTTGATAATTGGTGATTCGCAATCTGCTTTTCTAAGAGGTAGAAACATTCTTGATAGAGTCTTGATTGCAAATAAAGTTGTGGATGGCTAGGTCAAATCCAAGAAGCTAGGGCTGCTTTTCAAATTAGACTTTGAGAAGGCATTTGATTCCGTCAACTGGAATTTCCTTTTTTCAATGTTAACAAATTTTGGGTTTGGCGAAAAATAGATCTCATGGATTCAGGAATGTGTCTCTACTGCTAGAATTTCAATACTTGTCAATGGCTCTCTAACCAAGGAGTTTAGCCCCCCAAAATTGCTTAGACAAGGTGACCCCTTATCAACATTCTTATTCAATTTGGTTGTTGAGGCATTAAATATACTCTTCCAGAGACCTATGGAGCTGAGATTGCTAAAAGGGGTATCTGTTGGGACCAATAATGTGCAATTATCTCATCTACAATTTGCGGATGATTCTCTCCTGTTCTGTGAAGCTAAGCTGTCAGAAGTTCTTAACTTGAAAAAAAATCCTTAGGTGGTTTGAAGTGGCATCAGGTCTTAAAATCAACTACCATAGAAGTGTGGTTTGTGGGATTGGCATCTCTAATTCTGTCCTTGCTGAGTTTGCTTCACTCTTGAACTGTAAGACTCAAAAACTCCCAATCAATTATCTAGGATTGCCTTTGGATGCTAATCCTAAGAGAAAGAAAACTTGGAAACCAGTTGTTGATAAGTTTAAATTGAGACTTGCTGGTTAGAAAATGAGGCTTCTCTCATTTGCAGGTAGATTAACCTTGGTGAAAGCAGTGTTGTCAAGTTTACCTGTGTACTACTTGTCTTTGTTTAGGCTACCTGAAAGAATTGCTAAGGAGATAGATAAAATTCAAGCCTCATTCTTATGGGAAGGCTCAGATTTGAGGCGAAAAATCCATCTAGTGAAATGGTTAGAGGTAACTAAGAGCATAAAGCAGGATGGGTTGGGCATCGGAAGAATCAGAGATGTGAATGTGTGCCTACTCCTAAAGCGGTGGTGGAGATTTACTTCTGAACCAGACTCATTATGGAAAAGGGTTATATGCAGTAAATATCGTTTCCTTGGAGGGAAATGGTTTCCAAATCTCAGTTTAAGCATCATATCCTCTAACATATGGAATGGCATAGTGGCAGCAGTAAAGTCGAATCAGTCTCTTTTACTATATTATGTTAGTAACCTCCAATTAAGGGTGGGAAATGGTTGTCGAATAAGGTTCTAGTATGATTCTTGGTGTGGAACTCTTTGCCTAAAAGATGAGTTCCCTCGGTTATTCAGTTTGTCTTTAGATAAGGAAGGTTTGCTCAAGGACTTTGTGGATATATCTGGCCCCTCTAAGAATTAGTTGTTCACCTTTGGGAGGTCTCTTTTTTATTGGGAAAAGAATGAGCTTCTCAAACTCAATGACATCTTATCTTCAGCCCCTTCCTTGCATTTAGAGACCCAGGACAAAGCAGTCTGGAGAGTAGCCAAGCCAGGACAAACTCTTGTATCTGATCTTTACAACCATACCAACATTGTCTATGGAGGTACTGATAGATCTAGTCGACTGGTGTGGGTCAAGTATCTCCCTCCCAAAGTGCAATTCTTTGGTTAGCTTACATGGAAGCACAATATCAAAACTTCTGTATTCTTGTAGTGGATTGGGGTTTTGGATAGATTTGCCTCTACTTGTGCATCTTTTGCAAATCTCAACAGGAAACAATCGAACATGTACTAATCCTTTGTCCTCTGGTGTGGAGAGTCTGGACTAGGCTGCTGCAGTGGTGGGGGGATTACTTGGGTAGTTCCTGGCTCTGTTCTTAGTCTGCTACAATAGTGGTCAGGGTACTACTATAGGAAATCTGAATGGCGAATTTGGTGTGCCATACTGCTAGTGACTCTTTGGTCGATCTGGAAACACATAAATGATTACTTTTTTCAAGCTTCCTAACCAAAACTACAGGAGTTGCAAGAGCTAATCATCATCAGACTTGCTATCTGGCTAAAAAGAGCTTCCACGGAGTTTCATTTTTCGATTATTGACTTCCTTTATGAAATCTCAGGTGTGAGGAATTGTATTCAGGGCTAGCTCTATAGTAGGGTTGCCTATGGTTGTAGTGGGGTTGATCATTGCTCCTGACTTGTTTTTTTGTTTTATTGTTTTTGTGATGCCCTGCTCTTGATGAGCTGAGCTTCTGCATTGCGAATGGGATGGCTTTGTTGGCCTGGCCTTGAGGTTGTTTTCTCATCAACTTTGAGGTGTGCTAGCATTGTTTGGTCCTTTTCTTTGTTATTTCATATGTATGTTTGGTTTCATCTTCAATAGAGGGTCGTTTGCTGTTCAAAAAAAAAAAAAAAATGTAAAGACAAAATAATTTGGGCCCGAAAAAAAATTATTTTTTGAAAAAAAAATTTTGATCCCAAAATGATAGAAATTCATTACTAAATATTTAATTTTTTCACTAAAAATATAATAATCACATTTTTTATAACAAAATTATTTTTTTCTTAGAAAGTGATTTTGTTAAAAGAGAAAAAAGTCCGCCCAAATAGCCATTACACCTAGCTTCATCTTCTTTTCAATAGTAGATTTTCTATTTATCCTCTGCTCTACCTTTCAGCTTCACAAAACCACTACGACCATTACCACCAACAAGTGAGCGAAGAGAGAGAGAGAGAGAGAGTCCATAGGAAAAGCAAAATCCTATTTCAGATTTGTTTACACACCTCGATTAATCTCGAAACTCACATAAGGTGCCCTTACATAAATCGGACAAATCTCAGTAGAGCCCATAGGCGTGTGTAGACATCCTATTTTTGATCGATCTTAAGACTCAGATGTCATCGATTGAGCACTCGGTGATTGTGCATGTTTGAGCTCGTTTCGAGTTTCCGGAGTTTTTGGCTGAGAGCCTTGCCTTCGGGCCACTGAACTCTTTGTGCTTTGGTTTGGTTTCGAACCGAACCTTGTTTTCTCTTCCTTGAAGGGAGAGAGAGGTCTTGTAGACCATCTTTTTGTGGTCGTAGACCACTTTTCTCGCTTGGAGACTAGTTTCCGGTTTTTGGAGCTTTCGGCCGCGCGCTTTGTCTCGGGACCGCTTAATGTTCTCCGTTTGGCTTGGTTTTTGAACCATGCCTTGTTGCCTTTGCCTAGAGGGACACTGTGGTCTGGGAGATCACTTTTGGGGTCGTTGACCACTTTTGGTGCTCGTAGACTAGTTTTCGGGTCTCTCGGCTACGCGTCTTGCCTCTCGGACTCTTGTCTTGCATCCTTTTTGGTTTGTTTTTGGTACAAACCTTATTTTCCTTGATTGGAAGGTGTTACAGGGGTGGGAGACCAGTTCTTCCCCTTGGAGACCACTTTCTTTCCTACCAGACAGTTTTCTGGACGGCCAACTGATTTTCTTGGTCTTTGGACCACCTTTTCTGGTCGGCCACCATACCACTACCTTGCTTTGATGCTGCAGACCATCTCCTCCCCATGGCCGACCACTTTCTTCCCTGGCCGACCACTTCCACTGGTCGGCCGACCAGTGTAAGTAGCTGGCCGACCACTTTAAGTGGTCGGCAGCTTTCCATCACCTTTTTGAAGATCTTTTCTTGCCAGCTGTGACTGCTGGAAGGCACAGAAGTCATCCTCCATACACGTGTATGGAGGGATGACTTAGAGCCTCAAGTGTGTTCAACAAGCTTCTTGCTTGATTTTCTATAAGAGGGAGGCCCTCCCTCCCTTCTCTAGGTTCAGAAAATTGTGCTTGAGCTATACATACATCCTTGTCTCTATATCTTCTTGATTGCTCTATATTTGTGCTTGAAAGTGTAGTTTTTCCATACTATTGCACACAAACACACACTCAAACACCATACTCTTGTTGCTGAGGCTCTTTGAGGTTGGTTTTGGAGTCTTTGGATTGGTTTTGGTTCAAAAAGAGTGCTGGAGTTGCAGCTTTAAAGGTGTTTTTCAAGGGTGAGCTTCTAACCCTTAAAACTCTTGTTTTGGTTTAAGCTCTTGGACCTATTTGCATGTTTATTTTGGCTTGACTTTAAACTATAAAAAGTTCTGATTTTGCATGTTTAACATGTTTGTTTAAGGTCTCTTTTGTGTTGGGGGTAGTCTACCCCCTCTTAGGCCTTGTTTGGCCTTGTTTTGTGCTTTCCTTTTAAGCTATTGGGACCACCTTGTTTTGGCCTTCTCACCACTGAAACTCAGAGAAATTTCAGTGGTGGAAATGGTGTTTTGAGGTCCCAAATAGGAGAGGGTCATCCCCTTTCCTTGTGTTTTGTATGCTTGCTTCATTTACCTCATGTTTGAGCATGTTTGTTAAGCTTATGTTGGCTCCATCTTAGCATGTATTTGGGGTTATTTTGATATGGCATACCACTGTTTTGATTTGGTTTTGTCATCCCTTGCATGCCTTATACACTTGTAGTGTAAATGTTGCAAACTAGCTTTGTATGCTTCATGTTTGAGCATGTCTTTCTAGCTTGTTTTGGGGCCATCTTAGTAGGTTTTTGGTGTTTTTTTTCCATGATATACCTCTGTTAAGGTTTGGTTTGATAGCCCCTTGCATGCTCCATGCACTTGTAGTGCAATTCCATTAACTAGCCTAATGTGTACCATGCTTTAGACCATCATTCTAGCATGATTTTGGCTTAACTCTAAGAAGCTTTTGTCCATGTTTTAGCATGCTCTAGCTCTAATTTGTGTTGTTTTGGTCATGCATGCCATGCTTTGTATAGCTATAACGCATTCTAACTTGTTAGCTTTGTGTATCAAGTCCACTAGCATGCATTACTTGGACTATTTTCATAATTTGGCATCATTTGTTATGTGATTTCAGTTCATGTTTCATGTTCATGCACTCACATTTGTCACTCTTTCCATGCTTTGGAGGGTTGGTCCTTTATGCCTAGGAATGAGTCATTGCGTATGCCTTCATGCCTAAGCTTGCGAGCTATCATTTCAATATGTTTTTCGGGTTATTTTGCCATGATATAACTCTGATTTTTGTTGGTTAAGTCATCTCATACTTGGTCTTGATAAGTGTAGTGTAATCCTTCCTTTTGGCCTTGTATGCATCATGCCTTATGCCCTTCATGCTAGCTTGTTTTGGCTTCCTGACATGCATATTTTAGACTCATTTTGACATGTTCTAGGACTGTTTCGAGTTGCCTCGACCATATGCTTCATGTTTTGTATAGCTATAGTGCAAGTGCCTATGCTAGCTTTGAGTTTTGAGCACTATAGCATGCTTCATTTGTGATGTGTCCATGATTTGGCATCATTTAACATGACATTTCAGAGCATATAGGACTGCCATGTTCCCACTTCTTTCACCCTTTGAGTGCCTCTAAGGGTTGTGCATTGTTGCCTAGCTTATAGCCTAGTGTGTATGCATGCATGCTTAGACATTTGAGCCCCCATCTTAGCATGTTTTAGTCATTGTCTTGACCTATTTAAGCCCTATCCATGCTTGGTTTATGTATTTGTGCCATGTATTGCATGCCCCATTTGTAGTCCTCTTTGCTAGCTTTAATGCTTTAAGGACCCTAGCATGCCATGCTTGTGTTGTTTGAATGATTTGGCATCATTTCTTGCCTAATTTCAGTGCATTTAGTGTTGTTACACTTCCATATTTATCACTCCTTGAGCACTCTTGAGGGTTGTGCTCTTAGGCCTAGTTGATAGGCCAATGCATATGCATGTTTGTCTATGCTTTCGTGCCTTCATTTCTTAGCATTATGACCACTGATTTGGGCATGGCTGAGGTCTGTCCATATTCGGTTTAAGTCCATTTAGCATGTTTATTTTCATGTTGTTTGCATGCTTATGTTACATTGCATTGAGTATGCCATATTGTTCTTAGCATTGTGTATGCCATGTTGTTTGCATGCTTATGTCACATTGCATTGAGTATGCCATGTTGTTCTTAGCATTGTGTATGCCATATCGTTTGCATACTTATGTTACATTGCATTGCGTATGCCACGTTGTTCTTTGCATTGTGTATGCCATGTTATTCTTTGCATTGTGTATGCCTGTAGACACCCCATTTTTGACCGACCTTAAGACTCAGACGTCACCGATTGAGTGCTTGGTGATGTTACATATTGTGCTCGTTCTGAGGTTGCGGAGTCCCGGCTGCGAGCCTTGCCTCCGGACTTCCGGACTCTTTTGTGCTTTGCCTCGGTTTGCGAACCAGGCTCCGTTTTCTCTGTTTTCTCTTCCCGAAGGGAGGGAGAGGTCTCGTAGATCATCTCTCAGTGGCCGTAGGCTACGTTTCGTGGTCGTAGGCCATTTTTCCCGTTTGGAGCCCGGTTTCCGATTTTTCGGAGCCGACGGCTGTGTGCCTCGGTTCGGGACCGCTTAACCACCTCCGTTTGCTCCGATTTTTGGCACATACCTTATTTCCTCCCTTTTGAGGGACACTGTGGTCCGAGAGACCAACTTCGTGGTCGGACACCACTTCCGGTGCCTAACAGCCCACTTTCGGGGCCCCAAACTGCGTGTTTTGGCTCCCGAACCTTCATTCTGCATTTTTGGGCTCCAACCCAAACTTGAGATAGTCATATTTTGAGGTCCTTTTCATGTTTGGTTAAGGACCTTTTGCTGTTTGAGATCTCCTATTGCCACTTGCTTCTTCACCCCTCTTTTCGGCCTTTTCTTGCATGATAGTTTAGGCCTACTTGTATTTATTTTCGTGGCTTGTCATAAACTACAAAGTGTCTTATTTTGAGCCCCTCTTCAACTTTGTTGAAGGGCTCTCTTCGGTTTGAGATCTCCTACTATCACTTGCCCCTTTATATTCCTTTAGGCCAATTTTGGGAGGAAATTTGAATTTCATTTCTCCCCCATTTTTCCCCACTCTTTTTCCACCCTTTTTGTCTATATAACCAGCCTCCCAGCTGTGTTTTGAAGGGTTAGACATATTGGTTTGAGTCTCCTACACTATATCTCTCTCTCTCTATATTCCAAGCACCAAATAAATCCTACACCATTTTACACTACAAGTCATAGCACCATATTTCCAACCTCCATTCCAGCCATTTGAAGCTGTCTTCCAAAGGTTAAAAGCTCCCAAACTTGGTCCAAAGGTTGCTAAAGATTGGTTCTACAACGGTGAGTCCCATTGTCCCTCTTTTGTACATTATTTTGATCTATATTCTAGCTCCTTGTGCTTGCATATTTGGGATCCAACCCTAACTGAAAGTAGTACTATTTTGAGTTCTTCTTCATGTTTGTTTAAGGGTATTTACCTGTTTGAGGCTTTCTTCTTGCACTTGCTTCATTACCCCTCTTGTATCCCCCTTTCTTGCATAGCATTTTTGGCCTATATGTAAACTGTTTTGAGCTCTGTTGTAAACTGTAATATAGCTTATTTTGAGCCCTTCTTCAACATTGTTGAAGGGCTCATCACTGTTTGGAGCCTCCATATGTCACTTGTCCCTTTACCCCTCTCTTGGCCTCATTTTTGCATGATTTATTAACCCCCTGTGCTTCTGTTTTTGGACTTTGATCTGAACTGAAAATGGCCTTATTTTGACCCCCTATTCATGTTTCATTAAGGGTCTTTGGCTGTTTGAGGCACCCTTTGTATACTTTGTGTTTAAACCCCTTTTTGGCCTTATTTTGCATAGCATTTTAGCCTACTTGTACACTGTTTTGGGTCTGGTCCTTAACTGTAAAATGCCGTATTTTGGGCCCCTCTTCAACATTGTTGAAGGGCCCTTTGCCATTTAGGGCCAGCATCTGCTACTTGCTTCATTACCTCTCTCCGGGGCCATTTTTGTGTGCTAGCTTAGCCCCATTTGTGTTCCCTGTTTGGCCTTGCTTAAAACTGTAAAAATGCTTATTTTGGGATTGCCTTGATTCTGTCTTTAGGTCTCATTTTCAAATAATGCATGCTTTGTATAGCTCTAGGCCATTCCGTGTACCTAATTTTGCATTTGGGGATCATTCCATGCATTGGGTGCCATGTTTTCATGTTTTGGGGCTGTTTTGCATCGTATTTTGCTACTGAAATTTGTATGCTAGTATGCCATATTCCATGCTTTGCCATGTCTTGTTAGAGTGGCATTCGTGCCTTAGGATTAGTCCTCGGTTTGCGTGCACGCGTGCATGCATCTCGAGTGTCTCATTTTCATCTAATGGCCTCTTATATGAGTGTGGCTGAGGTCCACTTGTGTTGGTGTAAGCCCATTATGCATTGTGTATGCCATTTCATAGCATGTTGCATGTTAGGTTGTATCTTAGTTGCATTTCATGCATGACATGCATATTGCATTGTGTTCGGAATAGGCGCTAGCCCGAGCACGGGAAACGAGGTACGCTTCGTACTCCGAGTGACGAAACGCGTCTCAATTCCCAGTCACCGACACTCCAGATTATCCATGATGGAGTTAGGTCTTATTGTGTTCATATGTGCATTCATTTCATATTGAGTTGTGCAATTCGACTCCTCGGCCATCATGCATCGAGATACGTGATTGGTGGCACGAGGATCGAGGCATGCATACATTTGTGAAAATACATTGCCATGCCCCTTTCCTGCTCTCTGTTGCAGCAAATCAAGAATCAGCAGTCTTCCGGGGCTTGGCGCGCTTTCCAAAAATCATTGCAAAACAGAGGCTAATTGGGGCATCACAGTGGATTTCCGCGCAAAGACAACCCAGACATGCATCATTCATCATCTGAAGAAGAGTCAAGGCAGTCCCTGGCTTGCATGCCAGTTTATTGTTTTCTTAGTTAATTTGGTAATTAATTAGGATTTTTGTACATATTTGGACTGTATTATTTATTCGGATTGTACTATTCATTTGGGACTGTATATTATTTATTTGGACCCTCCGAGTAGGGGCAAAATTGTAATAAGTGTGCGTGAGTGTGATGTATGTCTTCCAACCCCACGTCTTTCTTCCCTTTTATTTACCTGCTTATGATGGTTAGATTAGGGCATGTTTCAATTAGCATACAGTATGATAGCATGTTTGCATTCATTCATTTGTTTTGCATGCACCGGGCTCGGCGCATCATACTAACTGCATTTGTATTTCAATTCCAAATTGAATACTTGTTAGTTGTAGCATTTCATATGCCATGTTTAGAACAGCCGAGCCTGCTATAGTTGCATTTTGCATGTGTTGCATTAGGCATTTCTGTATACTTAGGATCATGCATGGATTTCTAATCGGTTTCTGTTTTGGCTTGGAGTACTCGGTGAGTTTTATGCTTTAGCATCCTTGCATGCGTGTGAGTGACTGTCATGATAGCATGCTTACCATAAGGCTAACTGCTTATGTGATATACCTGCTTGGATGCCTGTGGGTGGAGGTTGGGTTATTTGGATTGGAACAATTCATCAAATGTTTGTTTTAAGCCCACTAGACAGTGGCAAAATCATGTTTTCTAAGCCCACCTGAGGGTGGCAAAATCTGCATTTTAAGCCTACTTGCGAGTAGCAAACCATCTTTCAAAAACAAACATGAAATGTTTTGTTCCAATTCAGGCGACCCAGTCTATACTTGTATGCTGTGCGCATCACATAGTAAATCTAGGCTAATAACCGGAATAAGAACACATAATGTTTTCAAAACTTGATATCATGGTTAGTAGAGGCCGATCTTTGATCGGGCAAGCGGGGGTGCTCATGAAGTGACCTTCCCCAATCGTACCCAAGTTCCCGAGCCGAGGCAACTTTGGTGATGATGGACACGTGGACTTTGGCACCGAGTCAGGGTTTCCTAAATTTCCCCAAAATAAAATATTTAGGTGGCGACTCTGTATCTGGCAAAGCAGTCCATGTTTGACACTTCTTTCAAAAATTTGTTTTCTCAAAACGATTTGCCGGATTTGGACTCTTTAGTTCAAGATTTAGAACCGTGACACGAATCGAGTCCGAGCTGTAGCGAGGTCCCCCCGCGGGCTTGTTACAGTTTCTGGCGACTCTACTGGGGATTTAGAGAACTTGACTCGAACTCATGATATCTTGTTTTGACCACATTTGTGTGTTTCTTTGCATTGCATTTGCATTGGTGCGCCTAGGATACCGTGTTTGCCATCTGCTATTCCTGAACGGTTTGCCGGAGGCTTGTCTTGTCAAGGCATGGCCATAAGGCTGACCGGTTGTGGGCTCTGCCAGTATGGGAACACAAACCCCGGTTTTACCGGGGCACCCTTTTTGACCATTCGACCTAGTGCATATTCGGATCCATAGTGACCAGTCCAAACTAGGATAGGTTGCTTACCCGATAGGTTATTTGAAACCACTGTGTGCGTAGTGAAACCCTAGCTCCTGACAAAATAGGACAGGGAAACCCTACCCCAACATAGGGGTGTTTTGGCTCTCACTTGCTTGTTATGTGCTTTAGAGTGCATCTCTACAAGGAATGCATGTATCAATTTACAAGTTTGGGCATCAGGCCTGCGGGCACCAGTTCAGTATTTTGGGATTCAGTTTACCTGAGGGTATCAGTTTACAGGCAGAATTTTGGGCAGAATTCAGTAGAGAGCACACTCATTCAGCTTTGCTCATATTGGCTATGGTGAAATCAGGCTGAGATGCTGTCGGTTTTCTCTTTTGCTAGGTAGTCTCGGAACTATAGCTTCAGAAGGCTCCAATATCCCCCAGGTACACCGAACTTGTGTTGATAGACTTTGTCGGGTTAGAGATTCAGTTTAAGGGCAATCAGTGTTCCTTTGCTAGAGGCAGGGTAAAAGGGCCAGTCAGGCACAGATCACCAGTTCAGCAGTTACCAGATCAGTGGCCCTTATCCACCCCACCAGTGAACAGTCAGGTTGAGGTCTCAGTTTCTACTACAGGGATAGATACCAGTCAGTCAGATGGATCAGCAGAACATGTCAGGGATGGAGGCAATGATGCGCCAGATGCAAGAAAGTATGAAACTCATGCAGCAAGATGCTGTCCGCCAATCTGAATTTGCCAAACAGCAGGCTGCGGTCATGGCCCAACAGGCAGAGCTAATCACCAGATTGCAACAGCAAAACGAAGCGTCTGCTTTGCATCAAGCTCCCCCCCCCACCAGTAGGTCCAATACCCGGGGAGACGCCAAATGTCCAAGCAGATACGGACATTCCGACGGGGCTAGCTCCGCTCCCAATTTTACCCCAACTATCCAAAAACACCTACCAATCTACCGGACTCTCCCTTCGAGTTCGAGGTCGACCCCACGAGCGTTGAAGTTGAGCAAAGCTTGAAAAGTTGTTCAAGAAATCCCAGGGGGGGTAAAGTCCATCCCGGACATCGAGGACAGATACACCGACTCAGCTGTGACACTGCCCGGACAGGTTCAAAATGCCTCACATCGACCGTTTTGACGGGTCAGGAGATCCCATGGTCCACCTAAGTTTGTTTTCAGATGTTCTGCGCCCTGATGGGCTTGACAAGATTACAGAAGCTTTCCCTTTTTGGCAGGACCCTGTCAGGTATTGCGGCCATCTGGTACGCCAAATTGGAGGATTCAGTGAAACGAAGCTGGAGGAGATGGGGCCGGAGGCCTTCGTTGCACAATATTCATACAATACCCAAATCGAGATTTACGACCCGTGATCTTGAGACGACGAGGCAGGAGCCTAAGGAGAGCTTCTCAGAATTCGTGGCCCGCTGGAGGGCCAAAGCCTCAATGATGACCATTAGGCCAACGGATAAGGATCAAATACGGATGGTTGTGCGCAACCTCCAGCCCAAGCTAATGCAGAAAATGATCGTGCTCCCCTTTCCTACCTTTTCAGATTTACAATTGAGATGGGAGTACAGATCGAGGGACGCCATGAAGCAGGGCCTTATTGACCAGGAGAAAGGAGCAGCCCAGGAGGGCGTTTACCCGCAGTTCGAATGCGACCACCAGCCGTGACGCAGCTGCAAGATCTTCCGAAGTGGGCATGGTCCGCCACCACCACACCAAGAGCAGCTCCACCCCCTTTGTTGGTGCATCCACTTCAAACCCCCGAACTTCAGACTATCTACCCCGAGGAAAGAGGGTTTTTCACCCCGCTCTATATGTCTTTGTCCTAAAGCCCTGGGGGTTCTACTCAGGAAAGGACATCTGAAACCGTTAGAGCAACGGCCTCTACCCGATCTTCTTCCTCCAAAGCATGACCCGACTAAGTACTGTGCTTTCCATCAACAAACCGGGTCATGACACCGACAGTTGCGTCCGTCTCCGCCACGAGATACAAAATTTGATTGACAACGGGGGTCATCCCCGCACCAGGTCCTGCAAAGTCTATCAGCACTTGATCAGTGAACTTGTGGGGGATAATGTGATGTGATCGAGGGATGAACCACCTGCGAGCGGCGTTCAGTTTATTTCAGATATGGTGTATGGCACGCACTGTTTTTGAGCATTGTGTGAATGCTGGTTTTTGTACATTCTGACTTGGGTATTGGGTCAGTTTTGTTGTTTTGTTTTGAGTCTGTCTTTTTGTTTTGAGTCAGTCCCTTTTGTTTTGGGTCTGCCTTGTTGTATCGAGTCAGTCTTGTTGTATAGGAGTCGGGTGATTCCGGAGGGTATTACCTCGGGTATCACCATTTTGTTTTTGCATTTGTCTTTTCGTTTTGTTTTGAGTCTGTTTCTGCCAGGGAGCCAGTAATGCCAACAGATTTGAGTGAACAGCAGTGATTTTCACATTCTTGGCTCGCTTCTGCCGTGTGCCAGTTGTACCAAAAATTCCAAAATGAGATGGCAGTATTTGACTAGAAGCTGTGTCTTTTCTGTGCCTTGAATTCATTGCATCGACCTAAGTTTTTCAAAACTTTTTGAACACTGCGGTGAAAACAAAGAGGGAGGAATTCCTCGGGTTTTGCAAAACTTTGATCAATTGAGAGAAAGAGAGATATGCTAAGCCCTTAATGAATGAAATCATGCTTGTTAGCGTGAGTACTGAGAAGGACCCTGGCTTGATCCAGACTGGTTTCACACTATCTTCAGTGCGAGCGATTTGTCGCTTTCTTCAAAATTTTCAAAAACAAAATGTTTTTGCGCGGTCCTGCGAAGACCTGTGTGGAATCGTTCTTGAGATTGTGCAGCCTAGGATCGCTCTCAGCCTCGAGACTCAACCCCTTCGCTTCCAAACCTTGAACTTGAATTCAGAAGGTTCAATAGTCAACTACGATGTGAGGCCTGTGTGGCCAGATTTGAAACAACCCTCGAATAAGAGGCACCAAAGTCAGATCAAGAAGATCAGACCTCATCAGAAGAAGCTTGCGAAGATAGAACAGAAACACCCCTCGAACTAGGGGCAAAAATGTCCGATATGCTCGAAGAGCCGAAGATGGATCCTTCAGTAAATCAATACCACAGCCACTCTCCTGGATACGGATGGCTTCAAAACCCTAAAACCATTTTGGCATGGACTTGTTACACTTTTACCCTTTGAGAGGCTCGCTGGGTCGAAAACCTGGAAGGGCGACCCAGGCAAAAGTTAGAGCAAGAGAAAAATACAAAAAAAGAAAGCAAAAAAAAATGCAAAAGAAAAGAAAAAAAAAAGAGAAAAAATGCAAAAAAAAAAAAAAGAAAGAGAAAAAAAAATGCAAAAAAGAAAAAAGAATGAAAAGATACAAAAATTGAAAAAAGAAGAAGAACAAAGCTCGCAAGGTCAAAAACTCGCGACGAGCGCCTTGGCAAAAGTTAGAGCTAAAAATGAGAGGTTAATACCCGAGTGTACCCTTAACCCCGAACTACGTAAGGCTTGATTCCCATGTTTGGGATACGTAGGCAAACTTCATCCTGAAGTCCCAGCCCCCAACGCTCTCATAGTAACTAAGTCCATATAATTGGTTTTGATCATCCTTGCCTTCTCTGTATCCGGGAGTTCGGTCATCATTGATAAAGATTGTTTACGAAATGTTGCGGCATCGTCCAAACAAGGGGCAACTTTCCGTTGCCATTCAATGCGCCGCGGTGCCGTTCAAACAAGGGGCAACTTTTCGTTGCCATGCAGCTCCCCTCCAGCAAGGGGCAATTTTCCTTCGAATCTGAGGTTGTGCATCTCGAGAGTGGGGTTCTATGCTCGTTGAGCAGTGGCCGTTTGCAAAAATAGTTTTTGAGAATTTTTACCGAGGTTGACTAATTTTCTCGAAAATTGTTTCATTTTTTCCAAAAACTGGACCATTTCTTGGACCCAAAAAAAGGAAAATTTTTCAGTGCTCATAGCCTGACTTGCGTGATTTCAAATCAAAAAAGTTGAACAAGCATGTTAATCTAACTCTCATTTTTGGTCAAATTTTTTTTTAGGAGAAAACTAAAACAAAAAAAAATGGTCCAAAATGATGAAACTAGGGGCACAGTTGAGTCAGGCTTCTTGTCTTTCCCCATTGTCAACATACTTGCCAAGAAGGGCATCATACCTGCCGGAAAAGGGCACCACTGAAGCTAGCCACGAAAGGGCCGAAAAGCTCTCACACCCTCCGAGCAACGAGGGTGTCGAGCCAAGTGCGAAGCACGAACTGGAATGAGACCAGAGATTCCACTCCCTCATCTGGACAGATCTGATCACGTCCCGAACTCCAAGCAGAGCATCATCAATCGATGTCAGCTACAGATTTGCTACACACCCAGTTGTAGCATAGCCCCTCTGTGGGAGAAACTCACTAGCTGCGTGCAGAAGAAGAAGAATCTAGCAGAATGCTAGGGGCACGAGCCCACAACTTGCTGTTTATCTATCAACCACCCAGGGGAGGGATGAAAAATGAGAGATTAAAGAATAGAGAGATGTGCGATGAGAGAAAAAGTGAGAAAAGGGCTTTTTCAGAAGAAAAACAGAGCTTGAGAGCCGAGTGATGTGAGAACCATAAATGAGAAAGGGTGGGAAACACTACCCGGTGAAACAAGCTCCCTGTGCACGTCTGAGTGTCGTGTCTTTTTGTTTTATCTCGATTTTGTTTTGGGTCGTTTCGAGTGTTACTCGATGTGTCTAGGTTGTGTTCCTTTTATTTCCTTATTGAGTCTTTTTCGCTGTGTTCAGTTGTAGGCTCAATACTCGGTCGCAGAACTCATTTCTCAATTTCAAAACAAAAAAAAAAAATATCATCTTGTGCTCAGAGTGTTGTGCCATTCTCCACATTTGTGCAAAACAGGATTGTTTTTTCATAAAACTGCAGGGTCCACCCCCGATAAGTGTGAACGGTAAAGCAAGGACCTATCTGAAGCTATTTAGGTTCCAAACTGCAAAGCAAAAGAAAAGAGGAAAATCGAAGCATCTGAGTGTGTTTCACCTTCAGCGAATTCTGAGATTGTATTCCGGATGTACCTCTTCAGACCTCGTCAGTGTTCCGAAGAATGAGCGTGCCTCTATCCCAAGTGTAAGCCTGCTTCAAGTCAGAATGGCGATTAAAGCAGCAACAGATGTTATCTTTCTCTAATATGAACAGGGTGTGCCCGTTTTTGAGCTGAATGTGTTGCAAACCCCTCCGAAAGGTAAATCGGGAGGTCGCGTTTGAATTTGGTTTCGTTAAGGCTTGTATTCCCTTATTCGGTATTTTGTTCCAAATATGCGTTGTCACGCACATTCCATTTGCATCGTGATGCACGTTCCAATTGCATGTTATGCACCCGCTTCACTTGCATCGTGATGCACGTTCCAATTGCATTGTTATGCACCCACTTCACTAGCATTGTTATACCCATTCATTGCATTGATTATGCACATCTATCTTGCATTGTTATGCACCTTTTTCACTTGCAATTATCATTCTTTCTCCTCGCGCGACTTGCGACGGGTTAGACCTCGGTTAAAAGCGTTCGGAATACGTTCCATTGCTCACACCATTCCGAAACACCGGGATACGTCCCTATGTTTCTCCCTCTTCGGTTAAAAGCGTTCGGAATACGTTCTAATGCTCACACCATTCTGAAACGTCGGGATACGTCCCTATGTTTCTCCCTCTTCGGTTAAAAGCGTTCGGAATACGTTTCAATGCTCACACCATTCCGAAACGCCGGGATACGTCCCTATGTTTCTCCCTCTTTGGTTAAAAGCGTTCGGAATACGTTCCAATGCTCACACCATTCCGAAACACTGGGATACGTCCCTATGTTTCTCCCTCTTCGGTTAAAAGCGTTCGGAATACGTTCCAATGCTCACACCATTCTGAAACACCGGGATACGTCCCTACGTTTTCTCTTCTTTCTGAAACACCGGGATACGTCCCTATGTTTCACATTCCTTGCAGAACACCGGGATACGTCCCTATGTTTCACTTTTCTTGCGGAACACCGGGATACGTCCCTATGTTTCACTTTCCTTGCGGAACACCGGGATACGTCCCTATGTTTTACATTCTTGGCGGAACACCGGGATACGTCCCTATGTTTCATATTCCTTGCGGAACACCGGGATACGTCCCTATGTTTCACA
>CM069912.1:125313098-125389773 GCA_036172215.1 Camellia granthamiana
CTGGACAAAAATCCCTCTTCATATTGCCAAGTGAGAGAGGGTGCGATAGATGCATCCAAGATAGCTGCTGGTTGGCTCGCACCCGTTTCATCCCCAATCATGGAAACCTCGAAGTTATCCCCCAAGCACTTATGGTCGATCGGAGGATCAGAGAGTAGACATGCCAGTGCTACCCCCATTTCAAATTCTGTGCCCTCAGGATCCACTGCTTTACACTGCTCAACCTCAGCTGATGGGTCTGTCTGCTCTGTGGCAACGTCATCCCCGGATAGTTGCAGGTCGAAGAAGATCTCGAAGCCTGGCACGCGCTTCTTCTCCGCGTTTAGCCATGGCTCTGGGAAGCCGCAAAACGGAAAGTCCTTCCCCTCCTGGACGAAGTGTCCGTTCAGGGTACTCTGAATGGGCCTATGCATCAAGTCAAATGGCTTCCCAGCCTGCTTTGCTCTGGCTCTGCCGGCCATTTCCTTTCCTTTCCTCACCTAGTCCTCTTTGGTGGGCAGATAACCCAATCCAAAAGGTATGAGGGTTGTGTGGCACTTCGGCTAATGCTGAGACGCCCTTCCGGCCGCTTCTTCCTAATCCCATCCTGGGGATGTGTTGTAACTTGTTCATGAGGTAGACGGATTGAGCACTGACGTACACACCTTCATTCACAGCCATAATGTTCTGCACTACCCGGGCCTCAGCCAAAGTGAACCCTGACAAGGAACACATCCTCCGTGCCGTGCCTCGATTTCCAGAACCGGCGTGGACACTTCCGGCGGCGGATGGATGGATGAGTTTCCAAAGACAATAGCTACCCCCTTCCCGTGAGGGTACTTCAGCATTTGGTGTAGAGTGGAAGAGACTGCCTTTACTTGGTGCAACCACGGCCGCCTCAAGAGTAAGTTGAAGGTTGCGGGAACGTCCAAGACATGGAAATTCGATGTTGTGTTGTCCTGGACCAACTGGGTCTGAATCTTGACAGTCCCCATCACTTCTCTGCTAGTATTATCGTATGCTCTGATCACCTGAGTTGTCGGGATGAAGTCCGCGGGCTTCAACCCGATTGCATATGCTGTTCTGGCTGGGCAAACATTGATGGCAGACCCGGTATCAACAAGTACCACCGGTATCCACTTGTCTCTACATTCTACGGAGATGTAGAGAGGTTTGTTATGATTCACGCCCTCAGGCGGCAATTCCTTATCTGAAAAGGTTAATGCCGGGGAACCTCCTCCCGGAAAAACCAGCCCAACCAGCTGCTCTGGTGTAGTGTCTATAAAGAGTTTGGCCCTGTCCATAGCAGATAGGGACAGCCTGTCTGTGTACTCGCGACGCCATAAGCAGTCCCCAGATGGAGATGTCTGCTTGTATCTTCTTCAATTGCTTGAGCACAGCTTCTTCTTCAATCTGTTTCTCTCTCTGTTTCTCAGCTTCCTTGTCTTTCCCAGATGCCTCAGGTTGGTCTAAGTGCGGAGGCTTGAAATACCGCCCACTTCTTGTCATATGAGCGATCTCATCGAGATACTAGGGTGTCATCTGGTTGACTACTCCCCCAGTCCTCATCTGTGTGGGCAAGACATAAGTCATCGTCTTCCCACCACATTCCGTCGGCAGCCGACAGACACCTGTCCGGCTCCGGTATGATCGTACTCGCAGCACCTTCAGTCTTCATGCCCGCAGCATTTCCTGTTCCTGTGCACATAGCACTCTTGACCCCCACATGGGCCTTAGCTTTTTTGATTCTCTCGGAATCCTCAAATCTTTGTTGTTCCAACTGTGTCAGTACAGCTGGTTGGTCAATATTCCCTGCATTTACAATCCCCAAATTCTGAGCGAAATTCTTAGTGTCGGTGCTCTCTGGTGGTGTATTCTAACTCTCGGCCCTTCCGGCCATCACTGATACTCTTGCCCCTGCCCGGGGCCTTGTTCTGGTTGATATTCTATGACGTCTGGTTGATCATCTAACCATCCTGGTAACTTCTGCCGACTCCCCATATTCGAACCAGTTGATTGCTGCATTCCCTGATTCTTGGTCACTGAAGAATTGGAGGTTGGCAAGGTCCTCTCCTACAGCTGTTAGATCATCTGTTCCCCACTCAAATCTGTCCCCCTGAATCACACATATTTCTGCTTTTTCTGGCAGCCCCACACTCAGTTCAGATTGGCCCACTGACTGGATGTATTCACTTGGATCGTAGGCCCCTGCAGTGAGATTCCCAGACTGTTCCATCCCAAACTCAACAACCCCACTTTTCTCTGAAATCTGCCCTGTCCCATCTTCAATGGTTACCACCTTTGGCTCAGATTGGGTTGTGGAGATGTCCATCATGCACAAGTCAGTGCAGACAGGAAGGATCACCTCCGGCTTAGGTAGGTAGGATGGGGTGATATAAATACTGGGATCGTAAGACACGACCCCAGTTTGGATGAAGTTGATTCTGTTGGGAGGAGGGGCTTGGTTATGTGGTGGGAGGGGATTTGTTGTGACGTTGGGTTTTTCGGGAGGCGCGATCACCTGTTTGTCAATAAGATCCTGGATCTCATGACGCAATCTAAAACAACGGTCGGTGTCATGACCGTGCTGTTGGTGATACGCGCAGTATTTGGCTGGGTCATGAGAGGGAGGGAGTGGATTTGGTAGTGGCCTCGGCTCCAGGGGCGTCAAATGCTTCTTCCTAATTAATACCCCCCAGAGCCTTGGACAGGGGCATATAGAGGGGGCGTAAAGGTTCTTTGGCCTCTGGGCTGATATTTGGCGGTTTGGGTGCTGCTTCCAGATGCGCCAGAGAAAGGTGTGGCTACCGCGGGCCTTGGATGGGGAGGGGGAATGGTGGTGACCATATTGACCTCCGAAGCTCTTGTGTTTGCAGCACCACTCGGGCCTGCGTTGTTGTTGCGGTTAAATGTCCCTCCGGGGTTGCTCCCTGGTCCTGGTCAATCAGACCTTGTTTCATTGCATCCTCGATCTGTACCCCCATCTCGTGTAGGTCTGAGAAGGTGGGGGAAGGGGAGTACAATCATCTTTTGCATGAGTTTCGGTTGGAGATTGCGCACAATCATCCTGATCTGGTCCTTGTCTGTAGGCCTCAAAGTCATCATCGATGCCTTTGCCCTCCATCGAGTCACAAAAATCGGAGAAAGTCTCCTTGGGCTCCTGCCTCGTCGTCTCAAGATCACAAGTTGTAATCTCGATCTGGGTATTGTACGAGTACTGTGCAACAAAGGCCTCAATCATTTCATCCCAACTTCTTTTGACATCATCCTCCAGCTTTGCATACCAGATGGCAGCCACACCTGACAAGGTTCGGCCGAATAGTGAAAGTTTTTGTGGTCTGGTCAGGCCCATTGGTCGTAGTATATCTGAAAATAGCCGGAGGTGGACCATGGGGTCCCCGGATCCATCGAAGCGATCGATCTGGGGCATCTTGATCTGTCTGGCAACGTCACGGCCACATCGGTATATCCGTCCTCGATATCCGGAATAGCCTTCACCCCCTGGGATTTCTTGAAAAGCTTCTCCAGCTTGCTCAATTTCAGAGCTGTATGGTCTATCTCGAACTCGAAGGGAGAGTCCAGGTGGTTGGGTGTATGGGTCTTGGACAGTTGAGGCGGAAGTGGGGGCGGAGTTGGCCCCGTTGGAAGGCCCGTGTCCTCCTGAATATTTGGTAGGGTGTTTTGGGATTTGGCAGGGTATTTGGGGCGGTCGGTGCCTGCTCGGGTAGTGGGACCCCTGGTGGAGGAGGGACTGAGTGTGAGGCTGACGCTGCATTCTGCTGTTGCAGCCTAGTAATGAGCTCGGCCTGCTGGGCCATGACTGTGGCTGTTGCGTAGAAAATTCCGCTTGGCGGATGGCATCTTCCTGCATCTGTCTCATGCTCTCTTGCATTTGACGCATCATTTCCTCTATCTCGGCCATATTCTGTTGGTCCAGCTGACTGATCGGTAAATGTATCTCTATGGCGGAAACAGAAACCCCAACCTGACTGTTTGCTGCTAAAGTAGCCCGCTGCCCCGGTAATCCCTGCTCTGACACACTGCTCCTCCTTGGCCTTCTTCTAACAACTGGGGGGTAGGGAGTGGAACACTGGATGTCCGTCAACCAGATCCTCAGATCGATTGAGCCGACGACCTCTTGTCCAAAGTGCTTGGGGAATATCTACTGGTTCGGAAGCAATTGTGCTAAAAACTGTCCTAGCAAAAAGACAAATAAAGCAATAAGGAAATAAACAACCAGATAAACGGACCAGCATAACAACTTAAAATAAATACACAACACACGGCTGGGCATAACAACACACGGTCGATAAGCTGAACACACTATCCTCCAACACTAATCATTATCCCTGAATCACTGTCCCCGAAAACTGAATCTGATACCCGCAGATAACTGATTCTCAAACACTGACTGATGCCCGCAGGCCTGATGCCTAAACTCATAAACTGATACATGCATTCCTGTAGAGACGCACTCTAAAAGCACATAGCAGATAAGTGAGAGCCAAAACACCCCTATGTTGGGGTAAGGTTTCCCTGTCTTATTTTTGTCAGGAACTAGGGTTTCACTATGCACGCAGCGGTTTCAAACAACCTATATTGGGTAAGCAACCTGTCCTAGTTTGGAATGGTCACTATGGATCCGAATATGCACTAGGTCGAATGGTCAAAAAGGGTGCCCCGGTAAAACCGGGGTTTGTGTTCCCATACTGGCAGAGCCCACAACCGGTCAGCCTTATGGTCATGCCTTGACAAGACAAGCCTCCGGCAAACCGTTCAGGAATAGCAGATGGCAAACACGGTGTCCTAGGCACACCAATACAAATGCAATGCAAAGAAACACACAAGTGTAGTCAAAACCAGATATTCATGAGTTCGAGTCAAGTTCTCTAACTCCCCAGTAGAGTCGCCAGAAACTGTAGACGTCCCCGAACGCCCTGGGAGGGTTAAGTCCCGTTCTGTTCATTTGGGCTCACTACAGTTCAAGGACTCGATTGTCACGGTTCTAAATCTTGAACCAAAGAGTCCAAATCCGGCAAATCGTTTTTGAGAAAACAGATTTTTGAAAGAAGTGCCAAACATGGACTGTTTTGCCAGATACAGAGTCGCCACCTAAATATTTTTTTTATGGGGAAATTTAGGAAACCCTAACTCGGTGCCAAAGGCCACGTGTCCGTCATCACCAAAGTTGCCTCGGCTCGGGAACTTGGGTACGATTGGGGAAGGTCACTTCGCGAGCACCCCCGCTCGCACCGGTCAAAGACCGGCCTCTGCTAACTGTGATATCTAGTTTTGAAAACATCGTGTGTTCTTATTCCGGTTATTAGCCTAGATTTACTATGTGATGCGCACAACATACAAGTATAGACTGAGTCGTCTGAATTGGAACAAAACACTTCATGTTTGTTTGTGAAAATGTTTTGGCTACTCGCAAGTAGGGCTTAAAATGCGGATTTTGCCACCTTCGGGTGGGCTTAGAAAACATGATTTTGCCACTGTCTAGTGGGCTTAAAACAAACATTTGATGAATTTGTTCCAATCCAAATAACCCAACCTCCACCCACAGGCATTCAAGCAGTTATATCACATAAGCATATAGCCTCATGGTAAGCATGCTATTCATGGCAGTCACTCACACGCATGCAAGGATGCTAAAGCATAAAAACTCACCGAGTACTCCGAGCCAAAAAAGAAGCTAATTAGAAATCCATGCATGATCCTAAATATACAGAAATGCCTAATGCAACGCATGCAAAAATGCAACTATAGCAGGCTCGGCTATTCTAAACATGGCATATGGGATGCAACAGCTAACATGTATTCAACTTGGAATTGAAATACAAATGTAGTTAGTATGATGCGCTGAGCCCGGTGCATGCAAGACAGATGAATGAATGCAAACATGCTATCATACTGTCTGCTAATTGAATTATGCCCTAATCTAACCATCATAAGCAGGTAAATAAAAGGGAAGAAAGACGTGGGGTTGGAAGACATACATCACACTCACGCACACTTATTACAATTATGCCCTCGCGCAGAGGGTCCCGAATAAATATACAGTCCCGAATAAAAGGAATAGTACAGTCCCAAATAATACAGTCCAAATAATGTACAAATTCCTAATTAATTAACAAATTAACTAAGAAAGCTGTAAAACTGGCATGCAAGCCAGGGACTGCCTTGATTTCGCTCCGGGTGATGAATGATGCATGTTCGGGTTGCCTTTGTGCGGAAATCCATGACGATGCCCCAATTAGCCTCTGTTTGCACCTGTTCTTGAAATGCGTGCCAAGCTCCGAAAAGTTGCTGATTCTTCATTTTGCTACAACAGAGAGCAGGAAAGGGGCATAGCAATGTATTTTCACAAATGTATGCATGTCTCGATCCTCGTGCCACCAATCACGCATCTCGATGCATGATGGCCGAGGATGTCAAATTGCACCAATTCAATATGAAATGAATGCACATGAAAACACAACAAGACCTAACTCCCTCATGGATGATCCGGAGTGTCGGTGACTGGGGAATTGAGACACGTTCCGTCACTCGGAGTACGAAACGCACCTCGTTTCCCGTGCCCGGGCTAAATCCTATCCCGAACACAATGCAGTATGCATGATATGCATGAAATGTCAACTAAGGTACAACCTAACATGCAAAATGCTACGAAATGGCATACACGATGCACGAGATGAGATGGCATACACAATGCGCTAATGTACAACCTAGCATACACAATGCTATGGAATGAAATGGCATACACAATGCAATATGGACTTACACTAACACGAGTGGACCTCAGCCACACTCACATGAGAGGCCATAAGATGAAAATGAGACAACTCGAAGTGCGTGCACGCGTGCACGCAAACCGAGGACCAAACCTACGGCACGGAATGCCACTCTAACAAGACATGGCGAAACATGGAATATGGCATATGATCATGCAATTTTCAGAGGCAAAATGAGATGCAAAACAGCCCCGAAACATGGCAAAACAACACTCGATGCATGGGATCAATCCCGAAACATGAAATTTGGCTCAAGGAATGGCCTATAGCTATGCAATGCATGCATAATTTGAACATGAAGTATGAAGACAGAAGCTAGGCAGCCCCAAAAAAAGCATGTTTACAGTTCAAATCATGGCCAAACAGTGAGCACAAATAGGCCTAAGATAGCATGCAAAAATGGCCAAAAAGAGAGAGGTAATCAAGCAACTCACAAATACTGGCCCCAAACAGGAAGGGGCCTTCTACAATATTGAAGAGGGACCAAAAATATGATGTATTAAAGTTTATGACAAACCCCAAAAACAGATACAAGTATGCTCAAAATGCTATGCAAAATAAGGGCACCAAGAGAGCTATAACATGAAGTATACAAAGGGTGTCTCAAACAATCATAGACCCTTAATTAAACATGAAGAGGGGGTCAAAATAGGGCCATTTTCAATTCGGACCAAAGTCCAAAAACAGAAGCTCAATAGGCTAATAAATTATGCAAAAATGGGGACCAAAGAGGGGTGCAATGGCAAGTGATACATGGAGGTCCTAAACAGTGGTGAGCCCTTCTTCAATGTTGAAGAAGGTCTCAAAATAATCCTATCTACAGTTTACATCATGCTCCAAAACAGATTACACATGGGCCAAAAATACTATGCAAGATTATGGCATACAAAGGGGTAATGAAGCAAGTGCAAAATGGGGGTCCCAAACAGGGTAAGACCCTTAATGAAAGATGAAATAGAGCTCAAAAAAATGCCACTTTCAGTTTTGGTCGGAGCTCAAAACAGCAAGCAAAAGGGGCTAAGAAAACTTGCAAAAATGAGCTAGAAAGAGGAGAAATCAACTCACCCTTGAAGGACCAATCCTTTGCTACCTCTTGGACCAAGAAAAGCTGCCTCCTAGCCTCTGAGAAGACCTCCAAGCTACTGGAAATGGAACTGGTGGTGTGGTGGGCTAGGTGGTGATGAAGAAAGGGGTGTAGAACTTGGATGTTTTGAGGGGTTAAAGAGAGAGATGGAGGGGAGATGTGTATGCAAAGCTTGAGAGCAATTTTTCCAACCCCCACCACCAGAGCTGGAGGCTGGTTATATGGCCAAGAGAGGGGGAGAAAAGGAGGAAAAAAATGGGAGGGAAATCACTCAAGTTTCCCTCCAAAAAAGTTCCCTCCGGATACAGGTTTTGGAGGGAAAAGAGATGCACAGCTATAATGTACTCCCTGTAAGGATCAAGGCCGGCCAGGTATTGGAGCTGCAGGTGGCCGGCCGGCCACTTCCATGGCCGGCCGGCCAAGGTCAAAAAGGCCAAGTTGAATTTTTGGCCGGCCACCACAAATTGGTGTCCTCCCAGGTGCCCTCAACACAACCCTGTGGTTCAAAATTGGAGGAAGTGAAACAGGAGAGAGAACAAGCCATTTTTCAAAGGGGTTCAAAAGGTTCAGTGGAATTATTGGCCGCCATGTGATATTTATGTCCTCCCAGGTGTGCACAACACAAATATGGGGGTTAGAGTTGAAGAAAGTGACCCCAGGGTGGTCAACATTGGCTTGGAAGTGTGAAAAATGGACGTCGGCGGGCGATGAAGGAAATATAACTGGTTGCTGGAACAATTACTGGCCTCCCACCCTTCTACGGCCTTCCTGGTGATGAAACAGAGGTCCCTGCCAAAATGAACGAAAACCGATGCAAAATGAAGGTTCGGGGGCCGAGACGCGCAGTCCGAGGCCCCGAAAACTGCCTGTTGGGCACCGGGAGTGGTGTTCGACCACGAAGTTGGTCTCTCGGACCACAGTGTCCCTCAAAAGGGGGTAAATAAGATGCATGCCAAAAACCGGAGCAAACGGAGGTGGTTAGGCGGTCCCGAACCGAGGCACACGGCCTGACGGCTCCGAAAACCGGGAACCGGGCCCCGAAATGGGCAAAATGGCCTACTACCACGAAATGTAGCCCACGGCCACCGAGAGATGATCTACGAGATCTCTCCCTCCCCTCAGGAAGAGCAACAGAGAAGACCGAGCCTGGTTCGCAAACCGAAGCAAAGTACTGAAAAGCCCGGAAGTCTGGAGGCAAGGCTCACGGCCCGAAACTCTGAAACCTCTGGACGAGCACAATATGCAACATCACCAAGCGCTCAACTGGTGACGTCTGAGTCTTAAGGTCGGTCAAAAAATGGGGTGTCTACACTGGGCTATTTGAACCTTTGTTTTGGATTGTTTGAACCTCTAGTTTAGGCATTATTTTTGGGTTGAAATGAACTCTTGATTTAAGCAAATATTAAATACATTCAAACAATATTTAGGATAAAAGTTTAGGTGAGAAATAATGGGACAAAATAAATTTTGATTCTATTTTTCTCTTTCAAATAAATTAAAACATAATTAAATAAATCATCAAAATAAATTTTGGATTCTACTTTTCTCTTTCAAATAAATTAAAACATAATTAAATAAATCATCAAAATAAATTTTGGATTCTATTTTTCTTTTTCAAATAAGTTAAAATATAATTAAATAAATCATCAAAATAAATTTTGGATTCCATTTTTCTCTTTCAAATAAATTAAAACATAATTAAATAAATTATCAAAATAAATAAGTCTAACAGGTTATCTATGTTACACCTGGGATTATGAGCTGCATTATACCAGATACCTAGTAGTACGAAAAGGATATAGTGACGCTAATTGGATATCTGATATTAAGGACTCCAAAATCCACTAGTAGTTATGTGTTTAGCCTTGGAAGGATAGCCGTGTCTTGAAAATTTTCTAAGCAAACTTGTATATCGAGATCAACAATGGAATCTGAGTTTGTTGTTTTGTATAAAGCAATTGAAGAGCTGAATGGCTTTGCCAGTTCGTTGAGAATATTCCACGTTGGCCGAAATCTGTGTCTGCTATCTGTATTCATTGTGATAGCCAATCGGCGATTCGACGGGTACAGAGTCATATGTATAATGGAAAGTCTAGACATATCTGTCGTAGATACAATTCCATACGACAACTACTCTCTAATGGAGTTGTCTCTCTAGACTATGTAAACTCTAGGGACAACATTGTGGATCCGCTAACCAAAGGGTTAACTCGAGAGTTAGTAGAAACGTCGTCAAGAGAAATGGGGTTAAGGCCTTTAGTAATGTTACCGGAATAGAAAAGTAGACTGGAGATCTCAGGATCTAGGTTCAAAGGGACAACCTAATTTCATGTAACAGATGAGTCACTAAAGAGGTAAATCCTCTTACTTATTCCTTTGTACAGTGATACCCTAGGGGGGTGGAAGGCTAAGCTAATGTTTTTAATGATCTAAGTGATATGAATAACCAACCGTAATATAATGAGATACCCTATATAGGTCACCTATGTGAGTGCAAAGTGGGGCTGCTTCTTTAAGAATTGGTAAAGCCGAATTCTTTAAAAATACTCATTGAACCAGGCTAGTGTTCTAGGGTTCATATCGAACACACCAGTGAGAACAAGAACAATGGTTAGACTAATTTCTGTGTAAGGTCTATTGTCTCGGTTTACACAAATGAATAGAACAGTTCAAAACATCACGCTCACTGGTCAGCCAGCAAATCTGATAGGCTTTCACTACAAAAGGTTCAAGGCCAACAACTACTTTTTTTGATGCAAGGTTAGTCTGTGTGCTCTTACTCCGAATCTTTGTTGTAAACGTTTTCTGTTTTCTTTATTCGGTCAATTTTTATTCATGTGGGAGATTGTTGGAAAAAATAGTTTTTTGGTGACTTTAATGTGAAATTAAAGTAGGTCTCAACCATTGATTAAATGGGTTTAGATTCTTTGTAACAAAGTCTTTATACTACAAAAAGAATTACAAAAAACCATTAAGAATTAAATGAGAAATTGTCTCATAAAGATGACCTCATGAATGAGGTATTGGAAATTGTGTATAATTACTAATCCCACATTGATTTTAGAGAAAAACTTTGATGGGTATTTAAATTTCCAGATTTTGATAAAGGCATGAGCTCTTTGGGGCATCCAAATTTTTCGAAAAATGGAGTTATGAATACTTTAAGGATGGGCTTGGGTCAAGACTTGGTCCAAGTTGGTTATGGAAAAATTACCACACGCGCGCGCGTGCGCCGCCCAAACAAGGTCAGGTCCAGGTCCGTGGATCGTGGGGTCATGGATCTTAGGCTTGGACTTGAGGCTTGAAGCTTTACGTTTGGGTTGGATTGGTGGCCCACCAACCTAATCTTTTTAGGCCAAGTTTGCGGCAGATATGTATATACACATAGGTATATATTGTGTATTGATGAAAGTATAGCTCACACTCAGACTCAGTAGCAACATTAGCAGCAACAGTCCAAACAGTTCAAAGCTCCACAACAGTTCAAACATACTTCATCATCCACATCCACGTGTGAGAAGCTGCAAGCTGAGTCCAGTGATATTATTCCATATCCATTATAATATCTGTTAGATATTATTGTAACAGAATTAGTTAAGCAATTAGTTAGTTAGAGTTAGTATGATTAGTTAGAGTTAACTCATCATAGTTAAACTTGAGTAAAAGAGGTTAGGTTGTTGTATAAATACTTTACATTCATCTGTAAAACAGTTAAGTAAAAATAAGATCTCAAATCTTCTTTATGGTATCAGAGTAAACATTGCTCTCACGAGTTTTAAGGTCCATCAATGGCTTCTTCTCCTCAGCTTCCTTCAAATCTTTCACTTCTTATCTCCAATCTAAATTCTTTTGTTACTGTTAAGCTTGATTCTTCTAATTTCATTATCAGGAAAAATCAATTTCACAACATTCTTAGAGCTACTAGTTTGCTCTGTTATGTTGATGGTTCTACTACACTTTCTGTTCAATACATCAGAGAGGTACTGAATGATGAATACACTCAATGGATGCTCATTGATTCACATTTTCTGAGCTGTATTACAGCCACATTATCCTCAGCAGTATTCACCACAGTTTTTCATTGCATGACTAGTCATGAAGTCTGGAGCACACTTGAGAAACGCTTTACGTCTCTCTCAAGGTTTCATATTCATCAGCTCAAGAACAAGCTTCATAATGTTGTAAAAACATCCTGTTCAATGGAAAAATATCTTTCTTAGATTAAAGCTCTATCAGATCAGTTGGCTATGGTTGCTTCACCAGTTGAAGATGAAGATCTGGTCTTTCTCACATTGAATGGCCTTCCTGCTGAATACAATGCTTTTAAAACCACAATTCGAGCAAGATCTGAATCTATCTCCATGGAAAATCTGTCATCACTGCTCTGTTTAGAGGCAATTCATATAAAATCTGTTTCAAAATAGAATTCTTCTGATCTGCATGTGGCTTATTCGACTGCATATCAAGGTTATCCTCAGAAAATTCTACTCAATCTTCAGGTTTTCTTTTTTTGGACAATCTCAATTTAGCAGAGGAAACAGATCTGGTGGTAGATATTTCCAATGTGGAAGAAGAGGTCGAGGTTATATCAACAATTCATCTGGTTATCATACTTCCAATGACAAATCCTCTGTGGTTTGTCAAATCTGCAGCAAACATAATCATATTGCTCTCAACTGTTGGTACCGAATGGATACTTCTTATCAATCTACTAACACTAAAACCTCTCCTATTTCATCTGAGTTTCAGAACACTTTCCAGAATAAGGCCTACATTGCCTCTGCTTCTTCTCCATTAGACAATTGGTTTTTAAACTCCGCAGCCACTAGTCATGTCACTCATGATCTGCAAAATTTACAATCCTATCAGCCATATCAAGGTTCAGATCAGGTCATGGTTGGAGATGGTAATGCCTTGCCTATTCAGCATAAAGGTATTGGTATTTTACTAACTCCTCAAAATTTTGCTCTTACACAGCTTCTTTATGTTCCTAAAATTTCTGCAAATCTCATTTCAATTCATCCAATTTGTGACTAATAATCATTGTTCTATTACTTTTGATTCTTCTGGATTTGTGATTCAGGACAAGAGTAACAAAGCTATTCTTTATAGAGGTCCTAGTTCTCATGGCCTCTATCATCTTCCAGCTGTTCTTCCTAGGTCTTCCTTTCATCAAGTCTGCCTCAACACCACTACTGCTTCTTCTACTTGGCATGCTAGCTTAGGTCATCCTTCTTTACATAAAATGCAACTGATTTGTAATAAACTGAAACTACCTCAGACTGTTTCTAGTTCTTCATTTCCTTGTAAACATTGTTGTATGGCCAAAAGCCATCGATTGCCATTTAGTTTGTCTATTGCTTCTGTTAATAAACCATTGGCCCTTATCCATAGTGATGTATGGGGACCATTCATTCTTCTTCTTCCATTAAACACTATGTTTTGTTTGTTGATGATTTCAGCAAATTTACATGGCTCTATCCTTTGCATTTTAAAAGTGAAGTTTTTGCAAAATTCATTGAATTCAAAGCTTTTGTTGAAAATCAATTACTGTTAAATTGCAAATTCTTCGCACTGATAATGGCACTGAATATCTGGGACTTAAGTTTCAAGAATTTCTTCACACACATGGTATTGATCATCAGTTGTCTTGTCCCTATACACCACCACAGAATGGTGTTGCCGAAAGAAAAACACAGACACATCATAGAAACCACTATTGCATTGCTTCAGCAGTCTAGTGTCCCTCTTGCTTATTGGTTTGACACTGTTGCCACTTCTGTTTATCTTATTAACCGTATGCCCAGCTCTAAGCTTCAAAATCAGACTCCTTTTGAACTGTTGTTTCATCAATTACCTGACTATCATTTTCTTAAACCTTTTGGTTGTCTGTGTTTCCCTTGGCTCAAGTCATTGTAGACACCCCATTTTTGACCGACCTTAAGACTCAGATGTCACCGATTGAGCGCTCGGTGATGTTGCATATTGTGCTCGTTCAGAAGTCTCAGAGTCGCGGCCGTGCGCCCTGCCTCCGGACTTCCGAACCCTCTTCTGTGCCTTGCCTCGGTTTGCGAACCAGGCTCAGTTTTCTTTGTTTTCTCTTCTTGAGGGGGGAGAGGTCCGGTAGACCATCTCTCAGTGGCCATGGGCTACATTTCGTGGCCGTAGGCCATTTTGCCCGTTTCGGAGCCCGGATCCCGGTTTTCGGAGCCGTCAGGCCGTGTGCCTCGGTTCGGGACCACCCGACCATCTCCGATTCCTCCGGTTTTTGGCATGCATCTCATTTACTCCCTTTCAAGGGACACTGGGGTCTTAGATACCCACTTCGTAGCCAAACACCACTTTCGGTGCTTAACGGCCGGTTTTCGGGACCCCAAACTGCGTGTTTTGGCCCCCGAGCATTCGTTTTGCATCGGTTTTTGTTCATTTTTGGCAGGTACCTCTGTTTTATCACCAGGAAGGTCACTGGAGGGTGGGAGGCTAGCAATTATCTCAGCAACCAGTTATATTCCATTTTCGCCCTCCGACGCCCGTTTTTCTCACTTCCGGGCTAATGTTGAACACCCTAGGGCCATTCTCTTCGAGCCAAAACCACATATTTGTGTTGTACACACATGGGAGGACCCTAAAAGTACATGGCCGGCCAGTAATGCTGATTGACCCTTTTGAACCCCTCTTTTAAGTGGCCTATTCTCTCTCCTGTTTCAGAGTTGCCAAATTCCAACCACAGGGCCTTGTTGTACACACATGGGAGGACACCAATATCTGGTGGCCGGCCAGAAACCAAGCTTGAACCTTTTGACCCCTAGCCGGCCGGCCATAGGGGGTAGCCGGCCGGCCACCTCCACCAAAAGTAGAGGGCCGGCCATGCTCCTTGGAATCTGTGCTTTACAGCTGTATAGCTGTTTCTCCCAGAAAAGATCTGTATCCGGGGGATATTTTGGAGGGGAACACTTGGGTGCATTTCCCTCCATTTTTGCCCTTCTCTTTTGGTCCATATAAGGAGCCTCCCAACTCTTAGACTAGGGTTGGAAAATTTCTGTCAAGGATATACATTGATATCTATCTCTATCTCTTGATTTTTCTCTCAAATCTTCAAGTTTAGGCTCCATTTCTTCATCATCTTCAAGCTCTACTACCACCACTCCATTCCAGCTGCAAGAAAGGGCTTTTCAGAGGCTTAGGAGCAGCAAACTTGAGCCAAGAAGCAACAAGAGTGTGATCTTCAAGTGTAAGTATCAATCACCCTCTTTTGGCACTTTTTTTTGTACCATTCCTCTACCCTACTTGCTCACTGTTTTAGACTCCGGCCCTAACTGAAAGGGGCCTTGTTTTGAGCTATTCTACATGTTTGTTTAAGGGCTCAACCCTGTTTGAGCCCTCTATGATGCACTTGCTTCAATATCATTTTGTATGTCAATATCTTGCATGCTTTTTTTAGTTCATGTATGATCTATTTCTGAGCCTGATATAAACTGTGAGTGCGCCTATTTTGAGCCCCTCTTCAACATTGAAGAAGGGCTCAACCCTGTTTGGCCTCTCTATCATGCACTTGTTTCATAATCTCTCATATTTACCCGTAAATTTGCATGATCTGTTTAGCCTCTGTGCAATCTGTTTTGGAGCATGTCATGAACTTTGAGTAGACTTATTTTATATCCCTCTACAACATTTTAGAAGGGATCAACTTCATTGGGGGTCTCCATGTTATGCTTGTCTTTATATCCCTCTTTGGCCCCCATTCTTGCATGCTTTGTTAGCCTATTTTACTTCTGTTTTTGGGCCATCCTCAGAACTGAAAGGGGTCATATTTTGACCCCCTAGATATATCTCATTAAGGGACTTTTTCTGTTTGGTGAATGCTTGGTATACCTCTCTTTATAGCCCTCTTTTGGCTCATATTTTGCATGCTATGTTGAGCATATCTACATACTGTTTTGGGGGTTGTCATAAGCTGTAAATGTTCATATTTTTGGCCCCTCTTCAGTGTTGTAGAACTGTATTTTTCAGTTTGACCATCGCGTATACCATCTGCTTCATTGTCCTTTTTTTTTTCCCCCATTTTTGCATGCTATTTTTGCCATACTTGTGATTGTTGTTTGGCCATGCTTTGTACTGGAAAAATGCTATTTTTGGGACTGCCCTAGAATCTGTCTTTACACTTCATGTCCATATTGTGCATGTTTGATATAGCTGTAGGCCATTCCATTGCATTTCGGGACTTATTTCGGGCATCGGGTATAATTTTGCTATGATTCGGAGGCTGTTTTGCATCATTTTGGCTGCTGAAATTTGTATGTTCCATATTCCATATGCCATGTCTCATTTTGCGTGTCATTCCATGCCTTCGGGCCATTTCTCGGTTTGCGTGCCCACAGGGCACGCGTTTCGAGACATCTCATTTTCCATCTTCCGGCATCCTATGTGAGTGCGGCTGAGGCCCTCTCATGTTGGTGTAAGCCCTCATTTCATTTCGCATGTCATTCCATGCCTTAGGGCCATTGCCTCGGATTGCGTGCCCGTGTGCACGCATTTCGAGGCACTTCATTTTCATCTATCGACTTCTTATGTGAGTGTGGCTAAGGCTCACTCATGTTAGTGTAAGTCCATTTTGCATTCTGTATGCCATTTTTAGTCTCATTGCATTGCGTATGCATTGCCTCGATTTGCGTGCCCGTGTGCACGCATCTCGAGGCATCTCATTTTCATCCATTGGCCTATTATATAAGTGTGGCTGAGGCTCACTCATGTTAGTATAAGCCCATATTGCATCGTATATCTCATTTTAGTCCTGTCGCATTCCGTATGCCATTTTTCTCGGTTTGCGTGCCTATGGGCACGCATTTCAAGACATCTCATTATAGTCTCATTGTATATCATATTTCAGGACGTTTCATGCCTTTATGTCATTGCCTCGGTTTGCGTGCCAGTGTGCACGCATTTCGAGGCGCTTCACTTTTATCCGACGACCTCTTATGTGAGTGTGGCTGAGGTCCTCTCATGTTAGTGTAAGTCCAATTGCATTGCGTATGCCATTTCATGCCTTTATACATTGCCTCAGTTTGCGTGCCCGTGTGCACGCATTTCGAAGCACTTCACTTTTATCCGACGGCCTCTTATGTGAGTGTGGCTGAGGTCCACTCGTGTTAGTGTAAGTCCAGTTTGCATTGCGTATTGCCTTTTCATGTCTTAGGATCATTGCCTCGGTTTGCGTGCCCGCGTGCACGCACTTCGAGGCATCTCATTTTCATAGCATTGTGCAACGCTAGGTCATATGTTAGCCGCATTTCATGCATATCATGCATATTGCATCGTGTTCGGGATAGGAGTTAGCCCAGGCACGGGAAACGAGGTACGTTCCGTACTCCGAGTGACGGAACGGATCTCAATTCCCAAGTCACCGACACTCCGGATTATCCATGATGGAGTTAGGTTTTGTTGTAGCATTCACATGCATTCATCCTATATTGAGTTGTGCAATTCGGCTCCTCGGCCATCATGCATCGATATGCGTGATTGGTGGCACGAGGATCGAGGCATGCATATATTTGTGAAATACATTGCTATGCCCCTTTTCTGCTCTCTGTTGCAGCAATATCCAGGATCAGCAGTTTTCCGAAGCTTGGCGCGCTTTTCGAGAAACATTGCAAAACAGAGGCTAATCGGGGCATCGCCGTGGATTTCCGCGCAAAGCAGCCCAAACATACAACATTCATCAGAATCAAGGCAGTCCCTGGCTTGCATGCCAGTTTACAGTTTTTCTTAGTTAATTTGTAAATTAATTAGGAATTTGTATATTATTAGGAATCTGTATTATTTTGGACTGTAATATTCTTTTATTCTGGACTGTATATTTATTTGGACCCTCTACGCGAGGGCATAATTGTAATAAGTGTGGGTGAGTGTGATGTATGTCTTCCAACCCCACGTCTTTCTCCCTTTTATTTACCTGCTTACAATGGTTAGATATAGGGCATATTTCAATTAGCATACAGTATGACAGCATGTTTGCATCATTCATCTGTTTTGCATGCACCGGGCTCGGCGCATCATACAAACTGCATTCGTATTTCAATTCCTAATTGAATACGTGTTAGTTGTAGCATTCCATATGCCATGTTTAGAATAGCCGAGCCTGCTATAGTTGCATTTTGCATGTGTTGCATTAGGCATTTCTGTATACTTAGGCTCATGCATGATTTCTAATCAGCTTTTGTTTTGGCTTGGAGTACTCGGTAAGTTTTATGCTTTAGCATCCTTGCATGCGTGTGAGTGTTGCCATGAATAGCATGCTTGCCATGAGGCTATTTGCTTATATGATATAACTGCCTGAATGCCTGTGGGTGGAGGTTGTGTTATTTGGATTGGGACAATTCATCAAATGTTTGTTTTAAGCCCACTAGATAGTGGCAACACCATGTTTTCTAAGCCCACCCGAGGGTGGCAAAATCTGCATCTTAAGCCTACCTGCGGGTAGCAAACCATCTTTCAAAAATAAACATGAAATGTTTTGTTCCAATTCAGACGACTCAGTCTATACTTGTATGCTGTGCGCATCACATAGTAACCTAGGCTAATAACCGGAATAAGAACATACAATGTTTTCAAAATAAGATATCATGGTTAGTAGAAGCCGGTCTTTGGGGGTGCTCACGAAGTGACCTTCCCCAATCGTACCCAAGTTCCCGAGCCGAGGCAACTTTGGTGATGACGGACACGTGGCCTTTGGCACCGAGTCAGGGTTTCCTAAATTTCCCATAAAAAAATATTTAGGTGGCGACTCTGTATCTGGCGAAGCAGTCCATGTTTGGCACTTCTTTCAAAAAATCTGTTTTCAAAACGATTTGCCGAATTTGGACTCTTTGGTTCGAGATTTAGAACCGTGACATTTGAGTCCCTTCGAACTGTAGTGACCCAATATCGAACCAGAACGGGGGGGGATCCGCACTCCCTCTCCCCGGGATGCGTTCGGGGACGTCTACAGTTTCTGGCGACTCTGCTGGGGATTTAGAGAACTTGACTCGAACTCGTGATATCTGGTTTTGACTACACTTGTGTGTTCTTTGCATTGCATTTGCATTGGTGCGCCTAGGACACCGTGTTTGCCATCTGCTATTCCTGAGCGGTTTGCCGGAGGCTTGTCTTGTCAAGGCATGTCCCATAAGGCTGATCGGTTACGGGCTCTGCCAGTATGGGAACACAAACCCCGGTTTTACCGGGGCACCCTTTTTGACCATTCGACCTAGTGCATATTCGGATCCATAGTGACCATTCCAAACTAGGACATGTTACTTACCCGTTTATAGGTTGTTTGAAACCGCTGCGTGCATAGCGAAACCCTAGTTCCTGACAAAATAGGACAGGGAAACCCTACCCCAACATAGGGGTGTTTTGGCTCTCACTTATCTGTTATGTGCTTGTTAGAGTGCGTCTCTACAAGGAATGCATGTATCAGTTTATGGGTTTGGGCATCAGGCCTGCGGGCATCAGTTTTGAGATTGGGGCATCACGCCTGCGGGGCATCAGTCAGTATCTGAGAATCAGTTGTCTGCGGATATCGGATTCAGTTTTGGGGAACAGTGATATAAGGACAGTAATCAGTGATTGAGGACAGTGTATACCCAGCTTATCAACCGTGTGTTGTATGCCCGACTGTGTGTTGTGTATTTAATTTAAGCTGTTATGCTGCCCGTTTATCTGGTTATTTATTTCATTTTCGCTTTATTTATCTTTTGCTAGGGCAGTTTTTAGCACGATTGCTTCTGAACCACTAGATACTCCCCAAGCACTTTGGACACGAGGTCGCCGACTCAATCGATCCGAGGATCTGGTTGACGGACATCCAGTGTTCCCACTCATTACCCCCAGTTGTTAGGAGAAGGCCTAGAAGGCGCAGTCCGTCTGAGCAGAGATCATCAGGGCAGAGGCCTACCCTAGCAGTGAACAATCCGACTGAGGTTGCTATTTCCGCTATAGAGATACACTTACCGGTTATTCAGATGGAACAGCAGAATACATCAGGGATGGAGGCGATGATGCGCCAAATGCAAGAGAGCATGAGACAGATGCAAGAGGATGCCATCCGCCAAAACGGAATTTTCTAAGCAACAGGCCACAGTCATGGCCCAACAGGCTGAGCTCATTACCAGGCTCCAGCAGCAAACCAGAACATCAACCTCACACCCAGCTCCTCCTCTTACCCGGAGCTCCATTACCCGAGCAGGCATCCACTGGTCAAAATGCCCTGCCAAATCCCCAGAATACCCCCCTGAACACCCAGAACACCCTACCCAATGTCCAGAATATTCAAGAGGACACAGGCCATACAACGGGGCTGGCTCCGCCCCCGCTTCTGCCTCAACTGTCCAAGACTCATACACCCAATCACCCGGACTCTCCATTCGAGTTCGAGGTAGACCACACAGCTCTGAAATTGAGCAAACTGGAGAAGCTTTTTAAGAAGTCTCAGGGGGTGAAGGCCATCCCCAGACATCGAAGATGGGTACACCGACGTGGCCGTAACATTGCCAGACAGATTTAAGATGCCACAAATTGACCGTTTCGACGGATCCGGAGACCCCATGGTCCATCTTCGGCTATTCTCAGACATCCTGCGGCCAATGGGCCTAACCCGACCACAAAAGCTTTCCCTGTTTGGCCGAACTTTGTCGGGTGTAGCAGCCATTTGGTACGCAAAACTAGAAGATGACGTGAAGAGAAACTGGGATGAGATGGCCGAAGCCTTCGTTGTGCAGTACTCGTACAATACACAGATCGAGATTACAACTCGTGATCTCGAAACGACGAGGCAAGAGGCCAAGGAGACTTTCTCAGACTTCGTAACTCGATGGAGGGCAAAGGCATCGATGATGACCTTGAGGCCTACGGACAAAGATCAAATTAGGATGATTGTGCGCAATCTCCAACCAAAACTCATGCAGAAGATGATCGTACTCCCCTTTCCCACCTTCTCAGACTTACACGAGATGGGGGTACAGATCGAGGATGCGATGAAGCAAGGTCTGATTGACCAGGACCGGGAGCAACCCCGGAGGACATTTAATCGCAACAGCAACGCAGGCCCGAGTGGCGCTGCAAAACACAAGGACTTCGGAGGTCAGTATGGTCACCACGAATCCCCCTCCCCAGCCAAGGCCCATGGCGGCCACCCCCTTTTCCAGTACATCCGGGAGCAGTACCCAAGCCCCGAGATTCCAGCCCAGAGGCCAAAGAACCTTTACTCCACTATACATGCCTTTGTCCAAGGTTCTGGGGGTCTTGATTAGAAAGGGACATCTAAAACCCCTGGAGCCGAGGCCGCCACCAAATCCACTCCCCCCCCTCTCACAACCCAACCAAGTACTGTGCCTACCATCAGCAGCATGGTCATGATACCGACCATTGTTACAGGCTGCGTCACGAGGTTCAGGACCTCATCGACAAAAATATTATTCTACCTCCCGAAAGACCCAACGTCACAACCAACCCACTCCCTACCCATAACCAAGATCCACCACCCAAAAGAGTCAACCTCATCCAAACTGGGGTCGTATCCTACGATCCTAGTATCTACATTACTCCCTCCCACCTACCCAAGCCGGAGGTGATCCTTCCCGACTGCACTGACTTGTGCATGTTGGACACCTTCACAACCCAATCCGAGTCAAAGGTGGTGACCACCGAAGACGGAATAAGGCAGGTTTCAGAGGAGAACAGAGTTGTTGAATCTAAGGTCAAGCAGTCTGGTAAATATGCTGGGGGAGCCTATGATCCAAGCGAATACATTTTATCGGTGGGCCGGTCTGAGCTGAGTGTGGGGTTGCCAGAAAAGGCTGAACTGTGCATGATTCAGGGGGACAGACTTGAACAGGGGGCAGATGATCTAGCAACAGTGGAGGAGGACTTCGCCAACCTCCAGTTCTTCAACGACCAAGAATCAGGAGATGCAACAATCAACTGGTTTGAATATGAGGAGTCGGCGGAGGCCATCGGGTGGTTAGATGATCAGCCTGATATTGTGAAGTTTCAGCCAGAACAGAGCCCGGCAGGGGCGAGGGTATCAATTGTGGCCGGAAGGGCCGAGAGTCAGAATGGATTGCCGGAGAGCACCGGTACAAAGAATTCCACTCGGGACTTAAGCATTGTGGATGCAAAGACAGTGGAACAACAGACTGCAACAACGCAGACAGAACAGGGGAAGTATTGGGATTCCGAGAGAATCAGAAAGGCAAAAGCCCATGAAAGGGCTGAGAGTGCTGTGGGCACAAGAACGGACAACGCTATGAGCATATGGGATGAAGGTACTGAGAGTACACATCTGCCAGAACCAGACAGGTGTCTTTTGGATGCTAACGGGATGTGGTGGAAAGACGACGACTTATGTCTTGCCCACACAGACGAAGATTGGGGAGCAAATCAACCAGACAGCACCTGGTACCTCGATGAGGTGGACCACATGACCAGGAGTGGGCGGTACTTCAAGCCCCCCGCACCTAGACCAACTAGAAGCATCTGGTAAAGACAAGGAAGCTGAGAAACAGAGAGAGAAACAGATTGAAGAAGAAGCTGTGCTGAGGCAATTAAAGAAGATACAAGCAGACATCTCCATCTGGGGACTGCTTATGGCTTCACGGGTACACAGACAGGCTGTCCTATCTGCCATGGACAAGGCCAAACTCTCAATCGATACTACACCAGAGCAACTGGTCGGGCTGGTTTTTCCGGGAGGAGGTTCCCCGGCTTTAACCTTTTCAGACAAGGAACTGCCGCCTGAGGGCGTGAATCATAACAAACCTCTCTACATCTCCGTGGAATGTAGAGACAAGTGGATACCGGTGGTACTTGTTGATACCGGGTCTGCTATCAATGTCTGCCCAGCCAGAACAGCGTATGCAATCGGGTTGAAGCCCGCGGACTTCATCCCGACAACTCAGGTGATCAAAGCATACGATAATACTAGCAGGGAAGTGATGGGGACCGTCAAGATTCAGACGAAGGTTGGACCTGGACAACACGAGATAGATTTCCATGTCTTAGAGGTTCCCGCAACTTTCAACCTGCTTCTGGGGCGACCGTGGTTGCATCAGGTGAAGGCCGTCTCGTCTACTCTGCATCAAATGGTGAAATACCCCTATGGAAAGGAAGTAGCCATCGTGTTTGGGAATTCATCGATCCATCCCCCTCCGGAGGTGTCTACACCCAGTCCTAGAAATAGAGCACGGCATGGAGGACGTGTTTATATCAGGATTTACTCTGGCCGAGGCCCGGGTTGTGCAAAACATTATGGCTGTGAATGAAGGTATGTACGTCAGTGCTCAATCCGTCTACCTCATGAACAAGCTACAACACATCCCCGGGATGGGATTAGGAAGGAGCGGCAGGAAAGGCGTCGCAACATTGGCCGAAGTGCCACATAACCCGCATACCTTTGGACTGGGTTATTTGCCCACCAAAGAAGACTGGGTGAGGAAAGGGAAAGAAATGGCCGGAAGGGCCAGAGCAAAGCAGGCTGGGAAGCCATTTGACTTGATGCATAGGCCCATTCAGGGCACCCTGAACGGACGCTTCGTCCGAGAGGGGGAAGATTTTCCATTTTGCGGCTTCCCAGAGCCGTGGATAAACGCAGAGAAGAAGCGCGTGCCCGGTTTTGAGATCTTTTTCGACCTGCAACTACCCGGGGAGGATGTTGCCGAAGAGCAGACGGACCCATCAGCTAAGGTTGAGCGGAATAGGCAGTGGATCCTGAGGGCACAGAATTTGAAATGGGGGTAGCGCTGGCATGTCTACTCTCTGATCCTCCGATCGACCATAAGTGCTTGGGGGATAACTCCGAGGTTTCCATGATTGGGGATGAAACGGCTGCGAGCCAACCAGCAGCTATCTTGGATGCATCTATCGCACCCTCTCTCACTTGGCAGTACGAGGAGGGATTTTTGTCCAGCAGCACCGGGTCAGGTAGTGAGCCGGAATCTGATTCCACCGAGTCCTGTGAGTCGGAATCAGGTTCCAGCTCGACTGAGTCTGAGTCTGGTACTCCTGGGGGTGTTAACCCGGATGCCAACAGTCCTGTCTAGGTCGTCTTTTTCCTTTTCGTTTGAGTCTGGTGTAACCGATGAATTGGATGATCTGGCTGTGCCTAATGAGAATGAACTATCTGTGGTTTCCGAGTACTTTTCTGTGCCCCTAATTTATTGCATTAATTCAGACTTTCAAAACTTTGATGAAAACGAAGAGGACGAAGTTCCTCCGGTTTTGCAACGTTTAATTGAGCAAGAGCAAGAGAGATTTATTAAGCCATTAATGGACGAAATCATTACCGTGAACATTGGTACTGAGGAGGACCCGCGGCTGGTCCAGATCGGGTCCACGTTGTCTTCGGAGGAACGCGAGGCGAACTAGTCGCTTTATTAAAAGATTTCAAAGATGTTTTCACGTGGTCCTACGAAGACATACCTGGAATCGATCCTGAGATTGTACAGCATCGGATCCCCCTTGACCCCGAGGCTCGACCTGTCAAACAGAAACTCAGGAGGATCCGCCCGGACTGGGCTCTCAAGATTAAGGAAGAGGTCACCAAGCAAATCGACGCAGGCTTCCTGCTGGTATCTGAGTACCCAACTTGGTTGGCCAACATTGTTCCAGTGTCGAAGAAGGACGGCAGGATCCGGGTGTGTGTGGACTTCAGGGATTTGAACAGAGCTAGTCCGAAGGACGACTTCCCCTTACCGCACATCGATGAGTTGGTAGATTTCACAGCAGGGCATGCATTGCTCTCATTTATGGATGGCTTCTCAGGATACAACCAGATAGTAATGGCACCAGAAGACAGGGAAAAGACTGCATTCACCACCCCGTGGGGGACATACTGCTATAGGGTCATGCCGTTTGGGTTGAAGAACGCTGGAGCTACTTATCAACGGGCTGCGACCACAATATTACATGATATGATCCACAAAGTGGTAGAGGTGTATGTGGACGACATGATTGTCAAGTCCAAAGAAAGAGAGGGTCACTATACCGCCTTGCATAAGTTTTTCCAAAGGATCAGGGAATTCCGGTTGCGGCTGAACCCTCAAAAATGTACGTTTGGTGTTACAGCGGGAAAAATGCTGGGGTTTCTGATTACACAAAGGGGCATCGAAGTCGACCCTTCCAAAATCAAGGCCATCCTAGAAATGCCCCCCACCAAGGACTGAAAAGGAGGTGAGAGGCTTTCTGGGTAAAGTGCAATTCATAAGACGGTTTATCTCAAAATTAACCTTGACTTGTGAACCACTTTTTGGTCTCCTGAAGAAATGAAAGAAGTTCCAATGGGACGGCCGATGTCAAGCTGCGTTTGAGCAGATTAAAGAGTATCTACAGAACCCGCCCGTTTTATCGCCACCAGAACCGGGGAAACCGTTGATTTTGTATCTGTCAGTGACAGAGACCACGATGGGCTGTGTGCTTGCTCAAGAATCAGAAGACAAGGTGAAGAAAGCCATCTACTATTTAAGCAAGAAAATGCTGGAATATGAGACCCGATATACACCGCTGGAAAAGGCTTGCTTAGCTCTGGTATGGGCTACCAGGAAGCTACGGCACTACTTGTTAGCTCACCTCCGTAATGTTGGTCTCACGACTCGATCCCATCAAATATCTTTTCGAGAAACCAGCGCTTACGGGTAGGCTAGCTCGTTGGTTGCTGTTGCTCTCCGAATTTGATCTCACGTACGTGACACGCAAGTCAGTAAACAGGAATAGCAGTGGCAGAGTTCCTTGCCGACCACCCGGTTGAGGGGGATGAAGCAGTTGAATATTTGTTCCTGGATGAATCAATTTTGCATATCGACGAAGGAACTTGGACGATGTACTTTGACGGAGCATCAAATCAACATGGGTATGGGATAGGAGTGTTGCTGATAGCACCCGACAATTCCCGTATCCCTCTAGCCTTCAAACTCCGGTTCAAAGTCTCGAACAATGAAGCAGAATATGAGGCATGCATTGCCGGCCTAGAAGCAGCCCTGGAACTAGGGGCAAGACGGCTGGACGTCATTGGGGACTCGAACCTCGTTGTGTCTCAAGCTAAAGGAGACTGGAAAGTGAAAGAGGAAAAGATGATGATGTATCACCAAACCCTGGATTTGCTAATTCCTCGGTTTGAGAAGCTAAGTTTTACGCATCTACTAAGAGAGAACAACAGGTTCGCAGATTCTTTAGCAACTCTATCATCCATGATAGACATCCCGTGTGGAGTCCGGATGCGTCCAGTCATCATTGACCAGAAATTCGCACCAGCCTATGAGTCGATTGCAGCCATAGATGAAGTTCAGGACGAACACCCTTGGTATTACGACATTTGGAATTTCTTGGAGAAGGAAGCATACCCGTCCGGGGTAAACGCCAAGGACAAAAAGGGCAATAAGAAGATTGGCCGTTCAGTTCATCATCTGTGGGAGTAAGTTGTATAGAAGAGGTCATCTGGGAATGCATAAACTGTGTGTTGATGCCGAAGAGTCAAAAAGTCTAATGGAAGCCATCCATGGAGGGGAATGTGGAGCACATATGAATGGGGTAATGCTAGCACGGAAGATTCTCAGACAAGGTTACTACTGGTCCACCATGGAGGAGGATTGTATTGGTTTTGTTCGGCGATGCCATAAATGTCAGATCCATGCAAATCGCATGAACATCCCGCCATCAAAGCTGTACAACATGACTTCGCCATGGCCATTTTCAGTCTGGGGAATTGATGTGATCGGAGCTGTCACGCCAAAGGGGTCGAATGGGCATGAGTTCATCTTGGTAGCGATAGATTATTTCACGAAGTGGGTTGAGGCCCAATCTTATGTGGTGTTAAAGGCTTCGCATGTTGCAAAGTTTATCAGAAACAACATCATCTATCGCTACGGAGTCCCAAACGAAATAATTTCAGATAACGGTTCCCACTTCAAGAAGGAAGTGATAGACTTGTTGGAAAAATACAATGTGGCTTTTCATAAGTCGTCTACCTATCGGCCGCAGACTAATGGAGCGGTTGAGGCCGCCAACAAGAATATCAAGCGCATACTACAGAAGATGGTGGAAACCTACCGGGACTGGCCAGATAAGCTGCCGTTTGCTCTGTGGGGCTACCGAACTTCAATCAGAACTTCAACTGGGGCGACTCCATATTCATTGGTTTATGGGATTGAGGCCATTCTACCTATTGAGATTGAGGTTCCGTCATTACGAGTATTGGCTGAATGCCAGATAGCCGAAGCGGATTGGCAGCAAAATAGATTTGAGGAACTCATGCTTTTCGATGAAAGAAGACTGAAAGCACTGTACCACATTCAAGGTTATCAACGCAGAATTGCCCGGGCTTTTAACAAGAAGGTTAAGTCCAGGAATTTAAAGGAAGGAGATTTGGTACTCAAGGACAACCGAGCTCCCATCCACGACCCTAGGGGCAAGTTCAGACCTAATTGGACTGGTCCTTACATTATCAAGTCAATCTGGTCAGGTAGAGCTGTGGTTCTGATGGATCTGGATGGCTTAGAGTTTTCACAACCGATCAACATGGACAAGTTGTAAGAAATACTAACCCTTGAGAGGCTCGCTAGGCCGAAAACCCGAAAGGGCGACCTAGGCAAAACTCAGAGCACAAAAAATTTGAAAATATAAAAACTGAGCTCGCAAGGTTGAAAACCCGCAAAGGGCGGCCTTGGCAAAAGTTAGAGCGCAAAAGGAGAGTAAAAATACCCGAGCGAACCTAAGCCTGAACTACGTAAGGCTTGATTCCCATCTTTGGGATACGCAGGCAGCTTCATCCTGAAGTTCAGCTATAAACATTTTCCCCGATCAACTTTGTCCATTTTGATCATCTCAGTCATCCTTATCCATCAGCATTCATCGTAATCTCTGGTGCAGTGCTATTCAGACTAGGGGCAACTTTCCGTTGCCAGGAGGTGCTGTGGTACCATTCAGACTAGGGGCAACTTTCCAGTTGCTGGGATCCGGGGTTGTGCATCTCAGTGACAAATCTCAGGCGTGTCCAGTTCTGATCCTTATCGAAAATAGTTTTGAAAAGTTTTAATAAAAGTAGACTTTGTTCAAATTAATCTTTTCACAACTAAGACCATTTTTGGACCAAAGCGGAAAATTTTCAGTACCACAACCTTCAATTTCATTGATTTCAAAACAGAGTTCTCTTGCTCTTGCATACAATTGAAGTTGCTTTTTATTACACTCATAATGAAAACTTGAAAGTACTAATAAAGCAATAAATCTGGGGCATAGTCAGGTCAGATGTCCCTGCGCCTCCTCCCGGAGCTAGTCGAAGCCTCCGATGCCGACCTAGGCCCAATCTGTGCCTCCTCATTGAGCCAATCCCAGCACTCATCAGACAAAGTGCAACTGAAAATAGGGGGCGGGGGGCAGGAGCTCTCTAGTCCTCCAAGCCGTAGTATGTCGGGCGAGGTGTGCACATCGGATCGGGAAGGCGACCGGATACTCTATCCCCTCAGGAGGGCAAGTCTGATCATGGCCGAACTGGCGCAGAATGCGGAATGGGAAATAGAATACACAATGGGTCAGGCCAATCAACCGGATCCCAGTATCCTAGAATATGCTATAGCTCATCGCCGGAAGGTTAAGCCAAGGACAGCGCCAAGCAATGCGTTCAGCTGACAAGTTGCACATCCATTCAACCCACCATCCCTCATCAAGGGCGTCAACCAGGCGTTGTCGAAAGAAGTAGCCGCGGGCTGAGTAAGCAGGGCAAGAGTCCACAACTTGCAATTTATCCATCAACCATATCTGGGGAGGGATGAAAAATGAGAGAATAAAGAATAGAGAGATGTGCGATGAGAGAAAAGTAAGATGAGGGTTTTGTGAGAAAAACCGAGCCTGAGGGCCGAGCGATGTGAGCAACTACATATGTGAGCTTGGGTGGGAAACATTACCTGCAACAGTAGTGGGCTCCCCCGCAAACCTGGTTGTCTCCTGGCGGTGGAAGGCATCCAAACCCAGCAGTGTCTCAGCCAATGTCATGGCGGTACAGCTCTTTCCTTCCCTCAAGCCTTGAGCAACTTCAATCAAACGGAGCCCGAGACAAACAGAAAATGAGATAACATGCACAAACAAAGAGCATGTTGTCGGAAGCCTTGCCAATGATGGTCGCTGCGGTCACCAGCATCGGAGAATTGGTAAATCAGGCTCGGGATATCCAACCTCCCGTTACAAATCAGGGATCGAGCATCGTGCGCGTTGAGACCGCACATCCGCCCTAAAGCTTGGGCGTGGCCGAAACGAGACTGAGGCAAGATCTCTTCTGAATGTTCAGACTCCATCAAAACTTGAAAATCTTCAAAAGTGGGACATACCTCTTGACCGCCGAAGCTGAAAACGTGCGTCACCGGGTTCCAAAACTTCGCCGTGGCGTGGAGGAAAGGAAGGTGCAGTGGAGTCCGACCCAGCGTGAATAGTGCATTCAAGCCGAAACCCCGGAAGTTCAACCTTTCCGAGCCATCTAGAGAAGAGATCCAAGATGTGAGATTTTCTGCGAGAAATGCCTCCATTTTTGTGTAAAGCAGTGATGAAATGAATGAATCTCGAAGTTGGAGCTTTTATAGAGGAGAAAACACTATTCAGGGGACAAGTGTCAAAATTCTGGAGGCTGCAGAGAAAAGTGGCCGGTCGGCTACCTATTCTAGCAGGCCGGCTACCTATGGCTCGCCAAAAGCAAAGTGGGGCCCACCATGCTCATTGGTCCTGTTTGCCCTCTGGAAGGAAATTTGAGGCATCTCGATGCATCGGGAATGTCAAAGGCCTCCATTTCTCTCAGTTTCGGATGCGTCCCAACACCCAAATCATCTGAATGTATGCTTTGTTTTGTCCATCGAGTTGTTGTTCTGCTTATCGAGTTGTCGTTTTGTTTATCGAGTTGTAAGTTTTGTCGAGCTGTCACATTTGGTGTTTTGAGTTGTTACTCTTTAGTTTACGCAATTTTGTTAAGTCTTGTTAATCGAGTCGTTAACATTGTTGTATTTTGCTTATCGAGTTGTAAACTTGTTAAGATCTTGTCTTTTCTTAACGAGTTGAGTTGTTTGTTTTGTTGTGTCGGCTCATTACCTGACTCGGTGAATACACAGTGCGGCCACATTTTCATTCAATTCCATTTTGTGCAAAATGACGCGATGCGATGGTAAGACTTTCAAATACAAGCACATTTTCAAAAGCTGTTTCATTCCATCATGTTTTACAACAAAATAGAGGTACAAGTTTTACAGAAAATAAAACTGCCTAACAATGTGCAAAGTGCTACAAACTACTAGCAAAAAGTAAAATAAAGCAGGAAACAACATCAATGCCCTCGGGAGGGGGAATGAGAAGCCCCCTCATCCTCTTCTGCGGGACAACCTCTGCACCATCATCACCATCCGAGTCGGAACTGTCATCCTCCGGATCCCCCTCAGCCTCGTCTCCACTCCCGGAGCCAAGACCGGAGCCTTCCTCCCCAGCAGATGTCTCTGACTCACGGTCTGCGACCTCCTCCTCCTCATCCTCATCGGGCTCTGGCTCTATAACATGAGCCCTATGTCTATGAGACGACCCCGCTCCTCGAGCCCCTCGAGAGGGCCTAGATGGCCCAGCTCCTCGGGACGGCCCAGATGGTCCAGCACCTCGAAAAGATCCAGACAGTCTACCTCCCTGAGAAGGCCCGGGCGGTCTAGCCTGTGGCGGAGCATATACGGAGGCATCTGAAAATGAACAGTTCAATACATCAGTTCAAATATGAAAACCAGATGAAAGTACAGTATGCGAGTGAGGTGTGTGTCAGATGTGCTCTACACAAACAGCTTATCAATGCAGTAGAATGTTCAAGATCAGCATATCATCAGCAGTATGGTAAATACCAGAAAACGAAAAGGGTACCTGGAAGCCCATGATGGACAACTGTGCCTCTCTACGCAGGACCATCCCCTCAAGTGAGGCCAGCATCCCAAGCATCTCATCCATGTACTCAACGGGAGGCTACAGACACGAATGCAAAACTATCAGTAAAGGAATGGATGTCCAAATGTCCGACTGATAAATCAAAGCTGTAAAAACATACCGGTGGTGAATCAGGGTCTCTGACATATCTGTGACCAGGCATCGGAGGCTCTATAGGGATCGGAATCGGAGAAGTAGTCCCATACTGCCACCCCATCAACTCGGTCTGCATGTCTGGCCACCCGGGATGATGAAGAGTCGAAGGGATCGGGGGAATGGATCCGCCCCCACCTCGAGACATACCAGCCCTGCTGGAGGCGGGGATATCCGCAGCACGAGCCTGACTCGAAGAGGGTACATCGGCAGACCTCCGTGGCGGAGCGCGCACTCCTGTCAAGGGAGGCATCAGATATGTGTGACAAATAAGTGGCGTAGTCTCCCTCTGTAAGATGTAGCAAAGCATCGGTGCCCTGCATAGCGCTAGTGACCTCCTGGGTAGAAAGTCTATCAGCAGTCCGCATAGTGGCTGGAGGTGCTGCAGGAGGATCTTGAGAAAGGTATCCCCACACCTGACGCAGGAAGCGTTCCCCCAAGAACCATGCTCTACCAACCGGTCCCTCGAGCAGGATCCTGTACTGGGAGGTGCCTAATCCTCCGACATACTGAAATCGGAGACCATCGCCCAAGACTGCCCAGGGGCTGCCACGTGATTTGCGGATAACCAGTGCATGAATCAATCAGAAATCGGGAATATACAAGGCAGATCAAAGATGAAAACGGCAGAAAACTGAGAGTTCTGAAATACCTCTGTCGTTCGCACGGTGTCAAAATAATGTCGCAGATAGAGGAGAGTCTCTCGGGGTCTCGGCCGGTGCTCACCCTCGAATACTAATGAATACGGGGTCATGAGGGGCCCTGCCACCACCATCTCCGGGGCTAATGTCGGAAAATATACATAGACCCATAGCTGTGGAAAACAGTGCAGAATATGAATACAAAATGCTGAGTGCAAAATACGGGATGTAAAGTGCGCCGTGTGTGCAATGAACAAGTAATGAGGAGCAGAAATGTAAATCAAGAGGACAGAACGTACCTCCCAGGCTCTCCAATAGCCGCCAAGTAAGTCTCCCTGCCCGCGGGAAGTGGCGCTCATGTAGCAATAAAGGGTAGCCAGGCCGGCGCCGCCTCAGTCGTACCGACTGACCTGTGATAGGTCCACTAGGGCACTCAAAAGGTACAACCCGACAGTGTTCCCCCTATCTGCAAATAGAGTGGTGCCAAAGAGGAACATAAGGAAGCCACGGGCGTACTGCTCAGCCTCCGCAGGAGACTCAGACTCCATCTCCGGCCTCCGAAAATGGGAAGAGAACCAGGGGTATCGGACTCTCCCCGAAGCTCTGTCCACAGGCGGGCGAGCCCCCAGCAAATACATCAAAGCAGCCTCCTACTCGCCCATATCCTCGTCGTAAGGAACGGGCCAACCTCCTGTGTCCTAGGCCAGTGAGAACAGCAAAATCTAGCGGGGTCATAGTCAGATCCCCGGTGGCAGAAAAATGAAAGGAATTGGTGGTGTCCCACCACCTCTTCACCAAAAGCTCCCAACAGAGTCCTACTGGCAGGACAGCGTGATAATCCAACGCAGAAGGCCCCAAACCCTGCTAGATCAACTAAGTCCCGGACAGCCTCCGGAAGCTCGACATACCAATCCCTGGCTGCAGTGGAGCCATACCCCCGTACCGTGCGAGAGCCAACCTGCATTCAGAATGAATACACGTTTCAGCAAATCAAATGAATAAGCTGCGTGCAAATCAAATAAATGAGCTGTGTGCAAATGAAATGAGTGAGTTGTGTTCATGTGGGCTGCGTGTTCACTTCGAACTGGGCTGCGTGTTCAGAAAATCTGAGTTAGGGCTGCGTGTTCTACTCTCAATCAATCTGCGTGTTCACTTCAAACTGGGCTGCGTGTTCAGAAAATCTGAGTTAGGGCTGCGTGTTCTACTCTCAATCAATGTGGGCTGCGTGTTCACTTCAAACTGGGCTGCGTGTTCAGAAAATCTGAGTTAGGGCTGCGTGTTCTACTCTCAATCAATGTGGGCTGCGTGTTCACTTCAAACTGGGATGCGTGTTCGGTAAATTTGTTATTTGGGCTGCGTGTTCAAATTTCAGAAAATCAGAGTCAGGGCTGCGGTTTCTGTTCTCTATCTATGTGGGCTGCGTGTTCACTATTTAACTGGGCTGCGTGTTCGGTAAATTTGTTATTTGGGCTGCGTGTTCAAATTTCAGAAAATCAGAGTCAGGGCTGCGGTTTCTGTTCTCTATCTATGTGGGCTGCGTGTTCACTATTTAACTGGGCTGCGTGTTCGGTAAATTTGTTATTTGGGCTGCGTGTTCAAATTTCAGAAAATCAGAGTCAGGGCTGCGGTTTCTGTTCTCTATCTATGTGGGCTGCGTGTTCACTATTTAACTGGGCTGCATGTTCGGTAAATTTGTTATTTGGGCTGCGTGTTCAAATTTCAGAAAATCAGAGTCAGGGCTGCGGTTTCTGTTCTCTATCTATGTGGGCTGCGTGTTCACTATTTAACTAGGCTGCGTGTTCGGTAAATTTGTTATTTGGGCTGCGTGTTCAAACTTCAGAAAATCAGAGTCAGGGCTGCGGTTTCTGTTCTCTATCTATGTGGGCTGCGTGTTCACTATTTAACTGGGCTGCGTGTTCGGTAAATTTGTTATTTGGGCTGCGTGTTCAAACTTCAGAAAATCAGAGTCAGGGCTGCGGTTTCTGTTCTCTATCTATGTGGGCTGCGTGTTCACTATTTAACTGGGCTGCGTGTTCGGTAAATTTGTTATTTGGGCTGCGTGTTCAAATTTCAGAAAATCAGAGTCAGGGCTGTGGTTTCTGTTCTCTATCTATGTGGGCTGCGTGTTCACTATTTAACTGGGCTGCGTGTTCGGTAAATTTGTTATTTGGGCTGCGTGTTCAAACTTCAGAAAATCAGAGTCAGGGCTGCGGTTTCTGTTCTCTATCTATGTGGGCTGCGTGTTCACTATTTAACTGGGCTGCGTGTTCGGTAAATTTGTTATTTGGGCTGCGAGTTCAAATTTCAGAAAATCAGAGTCAGGGCTGCGGTTTCTGTTCTCTATCTATGTGGGCTGCGTGTTCACAATTTAACTGGGCTGCGTGTTCGGTAAATTTGTTATTTGGGCTGCGTGTTCAAATTTCAGAAAATCAGAGTCAGGGCTGCGGTTTCTGTTCTCTATCTATGTGGGCTGTGTGTTCACTATTTAACTGGGCTGCGTGTTCGGTAAATTTGTTATTTGGGCTGCGCGTTCAAATTTCAGAAAATCAAAGTCAGGGCTGCGGTTTCTGTTCTCTATTTATGTGGGCTGCGTGTTCACTTCTATCTGGGCTGCGTGTTCAGTAAATTTGCTATTTGGGCCGCGTGTTCAAATTTCAGAAAATCAGTGGGCTGCGTGTTCACTCCAATTCGGGCTCTGTGTCCAATTCTAAATTAGTGTGTGCCGAGTGTTCACCTAAACGATGGACTGTGTGTTCAACATTCAAGGATGGGCTGTGCGTTCATTTCAAAATTCAAGCATTGGGCCGTGAGTTCAATTTTCAATTAGTGTATGTCGTGTAGGCTGATATGTTCAGAAGTTCAAGTGTTTAAGCCACATGTTCAGAACGCAAGCAAAATATTATGTCATAAGCTAAACTGTGTGTTCAAGCATGACAAAGCTACGAAATGCGCGAAAAATGCAGAAAATAAAGTAAAGTACCTCTCGTACCTCGTAAGAGAGATGATGCTCCGGCTCCCGCAGAAGTAGATCCCTGGGTACCCGATCATTGAAGTCGGTGAAATGACGAAAAACAGCCCGTGGAAGAACGTGTACCGATGGGGCGTATCTCCCGAGAATAAAAGGCCGGACCCTCGGGGGCAACGTCATAACATCAAAATCATCCCCGGCATCCGGAGGACCTCCACCGTGAGGAAAATCACCCGCCATTTCAAGAAATCTACAAAAGGAGCAAAAATGAGCAAAAATGAGCCAAAATTGGAAAAAGTCAACAAAAGTCAACTCTCGGGAAATGGAAAAGTCAACAAAAGTCAACTCCCGAGAAAATCTTCCAAATATTGAGACAAACTTACCTCAAGTGGTGAAAATGAGAAAAGAAGCCCCGAAACCAAAATTTAATCGGTTCAAAGTGCTTAAAATTGAAAGATTTCGCGAAAACAACTTGCGTGGAAGGCCGAAAAGCGCGTATAAAGTGCAGATCTGAAGGAAAAAATGGTTTGGGGAGCAAGGGAAGGAGTTTTTGCAGCTGTGGAAGTGATTTCGGAGGCATTGGATGAGGATATATATAGAAATGAGGAAAATGACAAAATTGCCCCTGCTTTTGGACAGGTGGCCGGCCGGCCACCTTTTCTGGCTGGCCGGCCATTTGCTTTTTCCCCCGTGGCCGGTGACCTCCCCTAGGCCAACCACCTGGCCGGTGGTGTTCCCCACTGCCTCCTCTAGGTCTCTGCAAATTTTGAGGAAGATCGGAGTTCCCGGGACCTGAAAAAGTTCAAGAAAAGTGCACTTTCTGGCGCGAAATTGCTCTGCCGAAACTTCAGCTGCAATTTCTGACATGTGTCTCATCATTACTCATCAAAATCAAGGTGTATCCTTTTTGAACATGTTGTAACCTCTCCGGGAGGTGAATCAGAGGCCGCGATCAAGTTGCCTTCACCGAAGTGCGCGTTTCCCAGCTCGTTGTTTCGTAACAAACGGGCACCTTGATTCGTGCTCATTTTGCATTGTTTTGCATATAACTTGCATTCTTATGAACATTTTGCATTGTCATGCATGATTTCTCGGTGTACCACACCTCGGTGCTTGAGCGTGCGTTGTCACGCATGTTCCTTTCTCCCGTTGCGATGCATTCACTCGCCGACACTGCGTGTGTCAAACTTTCGGAACCACGGGAATCACATTGAATATATGTTGCTTGTTGAATTTCTCTCTTTTGCAGGCACGATATTGTATGTACGGTTCATTTGAGGCTGGTGCGACCAGACGAATCGCGCAGGTATCGTATTTTCTCCGTGTGAGACGCGACGAGAATTGAATGATTCTCCGCATTCTTAACTGCACGAAATGTATTTGTTGCTTTGCATTCTTGCTTAAAACTGTTGCATTTATTTGCGAATACTTGCTTCATTACAGCTTGCTGCATTTGCACGAACATCGAGTTACATTTGGCTTCCTGCATATCATTTTGCATTTTGCCCCTGCCTGCGGGCACGCCTGCGGGCACATATCTCTGCTTATCTTGTTTGTTTGTCTAAGTCTTCGGCCTTGTCAAAAATGGGTCGTCTCTGGGCTTTGACATTCACTCCCGTCATTTCTTGACTTCCGAGTTCTGTCAAAGAGGGGCAACTGTAGACCCCCCATTTTTGACCGACCTTAAGACTCAGATGTCACCGATTGAGCGCTCGGTGATGTTGCATATTGTGCTCGTTCAGAAGTCTCAGAGTCGCGGCCGTGCGCCCTGCCTCCGGACTTCCGAACCCTCTTCTGTGCTTTGCCTCGGTTTGCGAACCAGGCTCGATTTTCTTTGTTTTCTCTTCCTGAGGGGGGAGAGGTCCGGTAGACCATCTCTCAGTGGCCATGGGCTACATTTCGTGGCCGTAGGCCATTTTGCCCGTTTCGGAGCCCGGATCCCGGTTTTCGGAGCCGTCAGGCCGTGTGCCTCGGTTCGGGACCACCCGACCATCTCCGATTCCTCCAGTTTTTGGCATGCATCTCATTTACTCCCTTTCAAGGGACACTGGGGTCTTAGATACCCACTTCGTAGCCAAACACCACTTTCGGTGCTTAACGGCCGGTTTTCGGGACCCCGAACTGCGTGTTTTGGCCCCCGAGCATTCGTTTTGCATCGGTTTTTGTTCATTTTTGGCAGGTACCTCTGTTTTATCACCAGGAAGGTCACTGGAGGGTGGGAGGCTAGCAATTATCTCAGCAACCAGTTATATTCCATTTTCGCCCTCCGACGCCCGTTTTTCTCACTTCCGGGCTAATGTTGAACACCCTAGGGCTATTCTCTTCGAGCCAAAACCACATATTTGTGTTGTACACACATGGGAGGACCCTAAAAGTACATGGCCGGCCAGTAATGCTGATTGACCCTTTTGAACCCCTCTTTTAAGTGGCCTATTCTCTCTCCTATTTCAGAGTTGCCAAATTCCAACCACAGGGCCTTGTTGTACACACATGGGAGGACACCAATATCTGGTGGCCGGCCAGAAACCAAGCTTGAACCTTTTGACCCCTAGCCGGCCGACCATAGGGGGTAGCCGGCCGGCCACCTCCACCAAAAGTAGAGGGCCGGCCATGCTCCTTGGAATCTGTGCTTTACAACTGTATAGCTGTTTCCCCCAGAAAAGATCTGTATCCGGGGGATATTTTGGAGGGGAACACTTGGGTGCATTTCCCTCCATCTTTTCCCTTCTCTTTTGGTCCATATAAGGAGCCTCCCAACTCTTAGACTAGGGTTGGAAAATTTCTCTCAAGGATATACATTGATATCTATCTCTATCTCTTGATTTTTCTCTCAAATCTTCAAGTTTAGGCTCCATTTCTTCATCATCTTCAAGCTCTACTACCACCACTCCATTCCAGCTGCAAGGAAGGGCTTTTCAGAGGCTTAGGAGCAGCAAACTTGAGCCAAGAAGCAACAAGAGTGTGATCTTCAACTGTAAGTATCAATCACCCTCTTTTGGCACTTTTTTTTGCACCATTCCTCTACCCTACTTGCTCACTGTTTTAGACTCCGGCCCTAACTGAAAGGGGCCTTCTTTTGAGCTATTCTACATGTTTGTTTAAGGGCTCAACCCTGTTTGAGCCCTCTATGATGCACTTGCTTCAATATCATTTTGTATGTCAATATCTTGCATGCTTTTTTTAGTTCATGTATGATCTATTTCTGAGCCTGATATAAACTGTGAGTGGACCTATTTTGAGCCCCTCTTCAACATTGAAGAAGGGCTCAACCCTGTTTGGCCTCTCTATCATGCACTTGTTTCATAATCTCTCATATTTACCGTAAATTTGCATGATCTGTTTAGCCTCTGTACGATCTGTTTTGGAGCATGTCATGAACTGTGAGTAGGCTTATTTTATATCCCTCTACAACATTTTAGAAGGGATCAACTTCATTGGGGGTCTCCATGTTATGCTTGTCTTTATATCCCTCTTTGGCCCCCATTCTTGCATGCTTTGTTAGCCTATTTTACTTCTGTTTTTGGGCCATCCTCAGAACTGAAAGGGGTCATATTTTGACCCCCTGGAGATATCTCATTAAGGGACTTTGGCTTTTTTGTGAATGCTTGGTATACCTCTCTTTATAGCCCTCTTTTGGCTCATATTTTGCATGCTATGTTGAGCATATCTACATACTGTTTTGGGGGTTGTCATAAGCTGTAAATGTTCATATTTTTGGCCTCTCTTCAGTGTTGTAGAACTGTATTTTTCAGTTTGACCATCGCGTATACCATCTGCTTCATTGTCCTTTTTTTTTCCCCCATTTTTGCATGCTATTTTTGCCATACTTGTGATTGTTGTTTGGCCATGCTTTGTACTGGAAAAATGCTAGTTTGGGGACTGCCTAGCATCTGTCTTTACACTTCATGTCCATATTGTGCATGTTTGATATAGCTGTAGGCCATTCCATTGCATTTCGGGACTTATTTCGGGCATCGGGTATAATTTTGCTATGATTCGGGGGCTGTTTTGCATCATTTTGGCTGCTGAAATTTGTATGTTCCATATTCCATATGCCATGTCTCATTTTGCGTGTCATTCCATGCCTTCGGGCCATTTCTCGGTTTGCGTGCCCACGGGCACGCGTTTCGAGACATCTCATTTTCCATCTTCCGGCATCCTATGTGAGTGCGGCTGAGGCCCTCTCATGTTGGTGTAAGCCCTCATTTCATTTCGCATGTCATTCCATGCCTTAGGGCCATTGCCTCGGATTGCGTGCCCGTGTGCACGCATTTCGAGGCACTTCATTTTCATCTATCGACTTCTTATGTGAGTGTGGCTGAGGCTCACTCATGTTAGTGTAAGTCCATTTTGCATTCTGTATGCCATTTTTAGTCTCATTGCATTGCGTATGCGTTGCCTCGGTTTGCGTGCCCGTGTGCACGCATCTCGAGGCATCTCATTTTCATCCATTGGCCTCTTATATGAGTGTGGCTGAGGCTCACTCATGTTAGTATAAGCCCATATTGCATCGCATATCTCATTTTAGTCCTGTCGCATTCCGTATGCCATTTTTCTCGATTTGCGTGCCCGTGGGCACGCATTTCAAGACATCTCATTATAGTCTCATTGTATATCATATTTCAGGACGTTTCATACCTTTATGTCATTGCCTCGGTTTGCGTGCCCGTGTGCACGCATTTCGAGGCACTTCACTTTTATCCGACGGCCTCTTTTGTGAGTGTGGCTGAGGTCCTCTCATGTTAGTGTAAGTCCAATTGCATTACGTATGCCATTTCATGCCTTTATACATTGCCTCGGTTTGCGTGCCCGTGTGCACGCATTTCGAAGCACTTCACTTTTATCCGACGGCCTCTTATGTGAGTGTGGCTGAGGTCCACTCGTGTTAGTGTAAGTCCAGTTTGCATTGCGTATTGCCTTTTCATGTCTTAGGATCATTGCCTCGGTTTGCGTGCCCGCGTGTACGCACTTCGAGGCATCTCATTTTCATAGCATTGTGCACGCTAGGTCATATGTTAGCCGCATTTCATGCATATCATGCATATTGCATCGTGTTCGGGATAGGAGTTAGCCCGGGCACGGGAAACGAGGTACGTTCCGTACTCCGAGTGACAGAACGGATCTCAATTCCCAAGTCACCGACACTCCGGATTATCCATGATGGAGTTAGGTTTTGTTGTAGCATTCACATGCATTCATCCTATATTGAGTTGTGCAATTCGGCTCCTCGGCCATCATGCATCGATATGCGTGATTGGTGGCACGAGGATCGAGGCATGCATATATTTGTGAAATACATTGCTATGCCCCTTTCCTGCTCTCTGTTGCAGCAATATACAGGATCAGCAGTCTTCCGAAGCTTGGCGCGCTTTTCGAGAAACATTGCAAAACAGAGGCTAATCGGGGCATCGCCGTGGATTTCCGCGCAAAGCAGCCCAAACATACAACATTCATCAGAATCAAGGCAGTCCCTGGCTTGCATGCCAGTTTACAGTTTTTCTTAGTTAATTTGTAAATTAATTAGGAATTTGTATATTATTAGGAATCTGTATTATTTTGGACTGTAATATTCTTTTATTCGGACTGTATATTTATTTGGACCCTCTACGCGAGGGCATAATTGTAATAAGTGTGGGTGAGTGTGATGTATGTCTTCCAACCCCACGTCTTTCTCCCTTTTATTTACCTGCTTACAATGGTTAGATATAGGGCATATTTCAATTAGCATACAGTATGACAGCATGTTTGCATCATTCATCTGTTTTGCATGCACCGGGCTCGGCGCATCATACAAACTGCATTCGTATTTCAATTCCTAATTGAATACGTGTTAGTTGTAGCATTCCATATGCCATGTTTAGAATAGCCGAGCCTGCTATAGTTGCATTTTGCATGTGTTGCATTAGGCATTTCTGTATACTTAGGCTCATGCATGATTTCTAATCAGCTTTTGTTTTGGCTTGGAGTACTCGGTAAGTTTTATGCTTTAGCATCCTTGCATGCGTGTGAGTGTTGCCATGAATAGCATGCTTGCCATGAGGCTATTTGCTTATATGATATAACTGCCTGAATGCCTGTGGGTGGAGGTTGTGTTATTTGGATTGGGACAATTCATCAAATGTTTGTTTTAAGCCCACTAGATAGTGGCAACACCATGTTTTCTAAGCCCACCCGAGGGTGGCAAAATCTGCATCTTAAGCCTACCTGCGGGTAGCAAACCATCTTTCAAAAATAAACATGAAATGTTTTGTTCCAATTCAGACGACTCAGTCTATACTTGTATGTTGTGCGCATCACATAGTAACCTAGGCTAATAACCGGAATAAGAACATACAATGTTTTCAAAATAAGATATCATGGTTAGTAGAAGCCAGTCTTTGGGGGTGCTCACGAAGTGACCTTCCCCAATCGTACCCAAGTTCCCGAGCCGAGGCAACTTTGGTGATGACGGACACGTGGCCTTTGGCACCGAGTCAGGGTTTCCTAAATTTCCCATAAAAAAATATTTAGGTGGCGACTCTGTATCTGGCGAAGCAGTCCATGTTTGGCACTTCTTTCAAAAAATCTGTTTTCAAAACGATTTGCCGGATTTGGACTCTTTGGTTCGAGATTTAGAACCGTGACATTTGAGTCCTTCGAACTGTAGTGACCCAATATCGAACCAGAACGGGGGAGGGGGGGGATTCGCACTCCCTCTCCCCGGGATGCGTTCGGGGACGTCTACAGTCATATGTTCATCACAAGCTTCAGCCCCGTTCTATTGCTTGTGTATTTCTTGGCTATATACCTTCAGTTAAAGGATACAGGTGTCTTGACTCAAGCACTGGTCGCATTATGTTTCTAGGCATGTTGTTTTTCATGAGCAAACTTTTCCTTTCCTTGATTCCTCTGTGCATGTTCCTTCACCTTCATTGTCTCAGTATCAATCTTTCTTTTGGCCATCTTCTTCTCATTTCCCACCAGCTATTTCTCTTACTTCTCCATTAGCTGCACCAGCACCAACTGTTTTTCCTATTTCTTCATCAGCTGCACCAGTACCAGCTGTTTCTCCTACTTTTCCGTCAGCTGCACCAGTTGTTTCTCCTACTTTTCCATCAACTGCTTCTTCTCCTTTATCTCATTCATCTTCCCTTGCTATTCCTATTGATTCTTTGGTGGTTGATCTTCAGTCTTATTCCCTTCCTTCTTCTTCTATTGCTCATTCTCTTAATATTCATCCAATGGTTACTCGATCTAAGGCAGCTCATCATCTCTTGTCTGCCATTACTTCTACTAATTCTACTGATTCTGAACCATGTTCCTATAAAGAGGCTATTATGTCTTCTGCCTGGACCAAGGCTATGAATGAAGAGTTTGCAGCTCTTCAATCACAGTCCACTTGGACTTTGGTTCATCTGCCTCTCACTAAACAGGCTATTGGATGTGAGTGGGTATTTCGTCTCAAACGTAATTCTGATGGTACAATTGCTCACCATAAAGCTTGTCTTGTAGCCAAAGGATATCTCCAAGAAGAAGGTTTAGACTATCATTAGACATTCAGTCTCATTGCTAAACAACCCACAATCCGCATTTTACTTTGCTTGGCACTTCATTACAATTGGCCTATTAAACAACTTGACATCTCAAATGCATTCTTGCATGGTGTCTTGGATGAAGAAGTTTATATGACTCAACATCAAGGTTTTGTTGACAAGTCTAAACCTCAATTTGTCTGTAAATTGACTAAAGCTTTGTATGGTCTTAAACAAGCACCCCGTGCTTGGTATTCTACATTTTCGAGCTATCTTCTTACCAATGGATTTGTTGTTAGTTCGTCTGATTCCTCTCTGTTTATTCAACATACTGCCACTACCATGACTGTGTTACTAGTATATGTTGATGATCTCCTCATCACTGGAAATAATTCAGCTCGTATTGCCTCTCTCATTACTCATATGCACTCTGTTTTTTCGACGAAAGAATTGGGTCTTATCAACTATTTTTTGGGTGTATCTGTTACTCCCTCTGCCTCTGGTTATTTCCTTTCTCAAACTAAGTATGCCTTGGAAATACTTACTAAAGATGGAATGGCTAACTGTAAGCCCGCACCTTTTCCCATGTCTGTCAAGCCATTTTTACTGTCTTCTACAACTGTGGCATATTCTAATCCTTCCCTCTATCATAGTATTGTTGGTGCACTTTAGTATTTGACCATTACTCGACCAGATATCTCCTTTGTTGTTAATCATGCTTGCCAAACTATGCATTCTCCTATTGAGGCCAGTTTTGCTTCTGTCAAACACTTGCTGAGGTATCTCAAAGGTACCCTTCATCAGGGTCTGTCCTTTACTCCTAGTCCTCTTGAGCTTCATGCTTTCTCTGACTCAGATTGGGCAGGGAGTATCAATGATCGTCGTTCTACAACTGGCTACTGTGTCTTTTTAGGTCCTAACCTTATCTCTTGGTCAGCCAAAAAGCAATCGACAGTATCTCGTTCGTCCACCGAGGCTGAATATCGAGCTCTTGCTCAAGCAGCAGCTGAGTGGAGTTGGCTTCAAATGGTTCTCATTGATTTACACATTGTTCATCCATATCTAATTCTCTGGTGTGATAACTTGTCTGCTATTTCCTTGAGTTCTAATCCTGTTTTCCATTCTCGGTCTAAATACATTGCTGTTGATTATCATTATATCTGTGAAAGAGTTACCTCCAAACAAATCTTTGTTAAGCATGTTGCCTCATCTGATCAGCTTGCTGATCTTTTTACAACAACTTTACCAGTCTCTCGGTTTCATTTTCTTCACATAAGCTCATGGTGCTTTCCTCCCCTATAAGCTTGCAGGGGGGTGATGAAAGTATAGCTCACACTCAGACTTAGCAGCAACAGTCCAAACAGTTCAGAGCTCCGCAGCAGTTCAAACAGACTTCATCATCCACATCCACATCCACATGTGAGAAGCTGCAAGCTGAGTCCAGTGATAATATTCCATATCCATTATAATATCTGTTAGATATTATTGTAACAGAATTAGTTAAGCAGTTAGTTAGTTAGAGTTAGTATAATTAGTTAGAGTTAACTCATCATAGTTAGACTTGAGTAAAAGAGGTTAGGTTGTTGTATAAATACTTTACATTCATCTGTAAAACAGTTAAGTAAAAATAAGGTCTCAAATCTTCTTTATGTATAACTCACACATTGAATCCCCTTCAATTGTGTGCATTACTCCAACAGTTTTATAAGAGTAATGGGCATTGGTTGTTAGCCTTCATGGATGGAAGGTTACTCCTCTTTCCCTCATTGTGTATAAAAGGAGGTCCATCTCCCTTGTGTTCAACATAAAAAATTTTGCTCTCATATTATAGTTAAGTTAGTCTCCTCTTATAATATATTCTTTCTGTGTGAGAGAGTGATGCCATCGTCGGTTCGCCAAAACTATCAGAAAGTACTTCTGCGTTAGCCGGTCTAAATTGTCGTATCTTGGGAGACAGAAATTGACGTACCTCCAACATATACGGTGAGGCGGTTAATCTGTTTTAAGGAGACTGTGGTATCACACAGGTTTCAGTTTGCGCTTCTTTCTGTAAATCAATTTCATTTCATATGAATTTGTTTGTCTATTTTATTTAATTTACAATTTGAAAAATAAGTATGACACCTTTATTGGACTCCCGTTAGGGAATTAGAAGAAAAATTATGAAATTAAAAACTTGGTGTAACTGGTAAGAGCACCTCGCTCGAGCCTAAAGAAACTTTTGATAACAAACGACATCTTTATAGGACACTTGGTTCGAGAATTTGAAGCAAACTATGAAAACAAAGACTTCGAACTAAAAACAAGACGTTAGGGTGGCAAACTATAAAATAGTCAACGAAAGACCCAAAAACCAACTCGGGAATAAAAACGAGACCTTGCTCCAACCTAAAGGAACTTGTAGAAATAGATGACACCTCTATAGGATTCTCAATTAGAGAATCAAAAACTTTGTAACTAAAGACTTTGAACTAAAAATGGGCTGTTTGGGGGGCAAAATTATAAATAGTCACCGAAGGACCTAGAAGCTGGCACAAGCATTTCCCTTTTAACCTAAAGATACATTTAGAAATAGAAAACAACTCAATAGGACTCCCGTATAGTGATTTGGACGAAAACATGTCAAATAAAGATTTTGTTTGCATTTTGTGCTTGAAATGTTATATTTTCAATATATATATATGTTTGATAGAATGGAAATGGATAGATGGACTACACACGCTCAAATTTCATGATGGGTTGTTTTTTGTTGTATAGATATAGTACTTTTAATGGACGTGTATAACTTTTTATGGATGTTTGTTTGAGTTGTTATGATGGATGACCAATTCGAATAAATGTTAGTTTATGGATATTACTTAGCAGTAATTTATGGATGTTTGCATATTTTGAATTGTTGTGGATGATGTTAATTAGCCGGGATTATTAGTGTTGTATCAATGAACAAGTACAATGCATGTTTAGAAATTTTTTTTTAAAGTACATCAAAAATTAAAGGGTTAATTACACTAAAAGTCCCTATAGTTTGGGACTTGTGTCACTTTGGTCCTAACTTTTCAATTGTGACACATTTGATCCTGAATTTTGAATCTTGTTTCAAATAAGGACAATTGAAAATATTATTAGATTTTTCAAGGGTAAAATCGTCAATTTGATAAAATATAAACTAATTTGATAAAAATAAATGTCAAAAAAATATTTTTAATTTTTTTAAAATTATTTTTATCCACCAATGATAAAATTATGTAAAATTAATAAAAATTACATGATTAATTTTTTTAAATTAATTTTATATGATCATCGTTCAAACACATAATAAAAATTAATTTGGTAAAAAAAAAAAATAAATGTCTAAAAGATTTATTAATTTTACATAATTTTATTTTTAGTAGGTAGAAATAATTTTTAAAAATTCAAAAATATTTGTTTGACATTTCTTTTTGTCAAATTAGTTTATATTTTATCAAATTGACAATTTTACCCTTGAAAAACTAATTATATATTCAATTGTCCTTATTTGGAACAAGATTCAAAATTCAGGATCAAATGTGTTACAATTGAAAAGTCAGGAATCAAAGTGACACGAGCCCCAAACTATAGGGACTATTTGTGTAATTTGTCCAAAATTAAATTTAAAAGACTTTGGTGCCGAAACTAGATTTGGTTGCCACATTTTGGGGACTACTCTTTGTTTTTCTAATTCTATAAAATTCGTAGCAAAAGGTTCATTGTTTTTCTAATTCATTATTTTTGACTAGTATAAAGAGACTTTTTGTGGTGATTAATTTCCTCGTCAATTAACACTGGGGTGAAAAAATCGAGTAACAATCAATGAAATAAATTTGCTTGGAGTTAAATTATCACGCGGTACGAGCGTAAACTCTTTATCACAAATGTATTTATGTTATTCTAATAAGGGAATATGAATTAAGATATTATTTATACTTAATGAAATAACATTTTCCTGTATTTGCATTAGAAGGTATTTATATATAAAATTATTGCCAAGAAGGAAATCTCCATGCATATACGGAAAACATAAAATTTTTGGTATAATGAATTTGCTATCATTTAACCAAATACCTATATTTTTAGCCTTGAATTGTATGGAAGTATGATTGTCATCTATTCCAGTAACTAAAATTGGATGTTTCATTAATGTCCATTTTTCTTTTGGTATGGCATTCCATTTACATGAGCTGACTGTAGCTCCTGTATCTATGAAAACACTAAGGCTATAGAGTTTATAACCTGCAAAGTTAAATGTTCCCAATACATATGTATATCTTCTTTTTCCTTGGCTAGGAGAAAAAATAATATCATCATTTTTTGTTTGAAAATGATACATATATGCAGACTTAATATGTTCAAATTTTCTTGTTCTTGGAAAAATAGAAATCTGAACATTGTTTGAAGTAATAGATTCTTGATTAGAATTATTACTTGATTCTCCAATACTTAACTTTGAAAATGATTTGTTAGGAAAATCTTTTTCGAATACAGAAGTTGATCTTTTAATTTTTTGAACTGTATTTTCAATATATAAATTTTTTCCTGATGCCTGCATTTGTAATTGTGCAGGTTTTTTTGTTTTAGAAGATTCTCCTTGTCCCACTAGGTCTTGGATTAACCATTGTCGAGGGACTTCTAAATCACTCCAATTCATTAGACGAGGTTGTATTACTGTGTCAAATGGTCTTAGTTCAAAGATTTCAACGATTTTATTATCTTTTGATTTTGTTTTTGTTTCAGGAAATTTGGTTAATTCCTGAATTGTTTTCCAATGAATAGCCAAATCATGAGAATTTGATTTCATTCCTAATCCTTGTGTTTTAATTCTTATTCTGACTGTATCTTCAAGATTATGATCATTTATGGAAATAAAGAAATTTGGTCTGACGTTAAACCAAACTACTCTATTAGCCAAATTAGACTGAATTTCTCCAATGATTGTTTTCATTGGGTCGGAAAATCTTTTGTCAAAAATTACTGTCAAAATAGGAGTATCTATCCCTTGGCGGAATAAGGCTGTTATGGTTACTTGAATTAATCCAATATGAATATATTGAATTTCATGATATTTCTTTTTCCATCTTGCGACCTTTTTCTTATCAAAAAAAGGAATATCAATACTTCCTTTTTCTTTGGCAGTAATTTTCTTTTTCTTATCAAAAAGACAAATATTACATAATTCTAATTTAGTCAAAATATAATGTGCATCGGCTTGCAAATTAGTATCTCCTGCAAAACCACATAAATTTTCTTTTATGATTTTTGCAAATTTAGCTAAAATTGTGTCAAGTGTAAGAAAATTTGTTAACAAAGCCGTTTTTTTGACTTTTTCCAATTTCAGATTTTTCCCACTATCTTAACCATTGCAACACATCTCCCTGGAGAGTTGCTGCAATATAGTCAAGGAATTTTTCCTTTGACCAACTATTTTTATAATTGGTAATAATGATGGACAAGGATTGTGTCCAATCATCAATTACTTGTTCCTGATCCTTAAATGGAACATGAGACAAATCTAAATAAGTACCGTTTTGAACTATTGGATACTTATGATTATTATCTTTTCTAGATATTACTGGTTCAGGTGTAGGATTGGAGGTACTTCCAATATTAGTATCATTTTTAACTTCGTTTGTTTGAATAAAGTCAAAATTTTCTCCATCTCTCCATGTGCCAAATAATTCGGGATCAATTGGCTCTTTTGCCTTTCTTTTCCCTTTATTTATTTCTGATGAAATATCTTGATCTATTGATTCTTCAGATGAGGATGATTGGCTGTCATCATCATTAGTTGACATATTAATATCATAATTAAAATGTTGTAAAAGGGCTTCATTTTCTAGATAAGTTTCTCTTATCTGATTTAGCAGCCTATTTCTTTTATCAATACCTAAATCTGGGTCTTTATATAATTTTCTCCAATAATCCAATATTTCAACAATATTTTCATATTCAGTTCTGTTATAGGTATTGGTTTGAAGTACCATAATATCTTCTGTACCATAAAATAGCCTAGAGATGTAACTATCTTCTGGACTATTCATTCCATCATTGTTTATGAAGGATATAGTTTTCAATTTTGTCACCAAATTGTTTATTTGGTTTTTTGCTTCTTTATTTAAGTCAATATTTATTATAGAACCCAAATTGTCTATTTTAGATTCTATAGACTCAACTTTAGTCTCTAGATAGTTTTGATTTATTTTTTAATTTTTATCTAATTTAGAAAACCAAGAACACATAATATCAGTAATATTATTTAAAGTAGAACACACACTATTTATATTTGCAGATTCTTTAGTAATATGCAAATTATGATCATAGTTATTATTAACATTATTTTTTGTATTTTCAAAGCATATTATATTGTCAGAATTAATTGCCATTTTAGATTGTTGTTGGTACCTAAGACCTTCCTAGTGTATTATCTGGTGCCTAAAACCTCTCTTTTATGATCTTAAAGACTTAATTATGGCCAATAGTCAAAAGATCTTAATGAGTATATGGGCTTTGACATACACTAAGCATATAGGTTTTACAACAACTAAAAATGAAACAAATAATTATGAAGATATAAAATACGAAGGATACACAAAAAACTTAGACAAAATAATTTTTTTTTTTTATATATCATAAAACACACCATACAAACTGATATATATATCAAAAATTTATACATAGATAGAAATACTTATATAGCTTGATCTTGCTTTCAAAAGCTCTTCACCAAGCTCTGATACCAAATACAAAACAAAAAAGGAAAGGAGCTTTTTTCTATTTTTATTATGGAATTATGGTGGAGTTATAGAATAAGGAATTATGATAGAGAATTTAGAGACAAAGAAGAAAGCAAAAAGATGGAGAGAAGTTGAAGGGAATTTACATGCTTCATTATGTTGGCATAAAGGCCAATATATAGACTTACAAGGTGAGAATACAAACAAAATATAACTTAATGCATATCTAACTTCATATCTAACATATCAACTTTGCAAGACTTTACGTCCAAAAAGTTGCAAAATTTCTAACTCTTTAGGCAAGCCTAGTCATAGGCTTTTTGAAAAGTCTACCTTTGGCTGAGCTATTTTGTCGTGTAGCGTCGGCTGAATTAATCCAATATGAATATATTGAATTTCAGGATATTTCTTTTTCTATCTTGCAACATTTTTCTTATCAAAAAAAGGAATATCAATATTTCCTTCTTCTGACTATTTTGCTTGAGTGTTACCACTATATTGTTCGAACACTCTTGCTGAAAAGAAGTTAAATTTTGAAAGTTTATAAATTTTTAGAACAACAACTTCTTGCATTTTTTTGAATTTTGCTAATTCGTCGTCGGTAAAAGTTTTTTTTTCTCCGATTACATCTTCAAGTCGAATTGCCTGTAATTCTTCTTGAGATATATTATCTACTTCTTGAGATATTTCTTGACTATTAGTAGTCATCATGAAGATTAGTTCTTCATCTGAACTTTCTTCATCACTAGAAATTTCGTACAAGATTTCTTCTTCATCTGAAATTTCTTCGCCATATATTATTTTAAAATCTTATTCTTCAAGGACTTTGATCATTTTCTTTGCACTTTTTCCCCGTTTTGGGCATTCAGGTGCATAGTGACCTTCTTCGTTACAAATGTAACATTTACAAGTTTTCTTTTTTGAAACACTTGTTGGTTTCTTTTTAAATTTGCGTGGAAGGCTAGGAATGAAATTAAATTTGCTGGATTAGTGGCCAACTGGTGTGAAGTCTGGGATTCCATTAGGCTACATATTGCTTTATTGGTTAAGTACCATATAAAGGGGGTGGATTTCTCAGTGAATGATTTGCTGTATAATTTGGAGTCCATCAGGGGGCTTTGAGGAGTGTTTGTCCTTGTTTTAGTTTGTTGTGGTTTAGTTTTTGTGTCTTTTCCCTGCTGTTTCTCCGTTGTGGTTTAGTTTCCTGTTTGTGGGTCTTGTTGGTTGAGTCCTCCTCAACTAGTTTCAGGAAATTGCAACACATGATTGGGTGGCCCTTCTTGTGCCAACCTAATTGGGATGATAGGTCTCACTATGATGTTTATAGCTTTTCCTTTGTTGCTTTTATTGATGTAAGAAGTTAAGGATTTATCCTTAGTTCTAATTCAATAAAGTTCATTTTTTGCCGATAAAAAAAAACAGTAATGCTAGGTATCATGAAAAGTTTTTCATGAAAATGGTCATGAAAGATTTGTGACCTTTGGATTACACTTGCAATAAAGCACCACACACTAATCAAGGTAATCTAAGGGTCACAAATTTTTCATGATCATTTTCATGAAAAAAAAATTTCATGATCCCTAACATTTCTCAAAAAAAAAACTTGAATGCTTCATGGAATCCCACTCTCCTCAATCCTCAATTTACAATCAAGTGTAAACAAATCTTATGATGAATTAATCTTTTTTATTTTATTGTAAAGTTTGTCCTAACTCTGTCTGTGAGAGAGAGAGAGAGAGAGAGAGAGAGAGATGAGGGGGGTTTCCACTAGTAGGTATGGAAGAATATTTTGGGTAGAAAGATATGTACATCTCAAAGCCTCCATAGAGGGCTTTCATACTTTTATTGCAAGCTTAAGTCATTCCATGCCCATGCACTGTCACCAAAGGCCACGCCTCTCTTTTCATGCTTCCCCTTTTTTAAGAAGCTTATCATCATCTCTCTTCTTTCTTTCTTTATTATTTCCCAACTAGTTTTTATGGTTTGGGAAAAAACAAAAAACAAAAAAAAAGTGAAGGAATTTCATATATCTTTCTTCATTACATGAATTAATAATGAGTAATGCTAGAGATTTTAAAAATTCTATCAAAAATTTTACCAAATGTCTCAAATAAATTTTAACAAAAGTTTTGATAAATTTTTTAAAATTTCTAACGTTTTAATTTCATAATTATCAATAATAATAATAAAACAGACATTAGCACATATACTAGGATTAAAATCTCTATTCTAACCATAAAGTATATATATATATATGGACATTGGTAGCTCCAATTTATTTTACCAAAGCATGTGGCGTTTCAAGTCGCCAGCCAATGACATGCCTTCCAAAGTTTTCAGTTACAAAGATCCCTCTTGTTTCTTTCTAGACAAAGGACTATTTATATATGAGAGAGAGAGAGAGAGAGAGAGACCATGTTTGATGGGCCGGAAAGAAGGCCATCTGCTTTTTCAGAGGATGTGAGGCATCCAAGAGCCATTGTTCCTCATTTTAAATGTCCGGTCTTTGAAGTTAGAGCACTTGATGCTCATTAAAAATTTAAGAAAAATGATATATAAATTACTAACAAATTATATGCACAAAAATGTTAGAAATTTTAAAATTTTTATCAAATATCTTATATGGGTGTAGGATCCACATATTTGATTGAATTTTTAGAATTTTTAACACTACTCATTATATGAATTTTTCTTATTAATAGGTAATACAATAATAAAAGAGTAATGTTAGAGACTCCAAATGTTTTACCAAATTTTTTTATTAAATGTCTCATATGAGTATAAGACCCACATCATATGGGTCTTATGTGAGTCCCACACCCATGTGAAATATTTGGTAAAAATTTTAGTAGAGCTTTTGAGATGTCTAACATTTTTTTATAATAAAATTTTACAAGGTTAATCCGTACTATATCAATAATTTTTTTTTTTTTTTTTGAGTGTTTGCTAACAAACCTAACTGAATGGCTAAAAAAAAAAAAAACCAACAAAAATGTTTTTTTTTTTCTTTTTTTTGCCGGGGGGGGGGGGGGGGGGGGGGTTGAATAACCAACAAAAATGTTGATGCTAAAAGAAATTGATTAATTTGGCATATTCATAATTTTTTTGAATATTGTGTGCTACTTGAGTGATAGTAGACTCAAGGTTAAAAGTTCAAGTCTTAATCCTCAAATTTATTTAATTTTTTTTTTAAATAGAAAAATAAGGGACTTGTATCATAAGAAGGAGTAATCAAGACTTGGATATCAAACAAGTTGTTCACTTTATATAATAAGATATATATACTAGCGGGCGTTACACACAATGCGTGTGTAATTCAAATAAGTAAATATAAAATAAAATATTTATTAAATATTATGTATTAATCAAGTGGTAAGAGTCTTATTTGACAATTTTAAGGTCCAAAGTTCGAGTCTTGTTTATCTATATATATAATTGTTTCAATTAGAAAATAAGAAACACGTACCAGAAAGAAAAAGCACCAAATATTTAGACATTAAGTTCAATACTCATATATATAATAGTACCGATAGATAGATAGATAGATGTATAAAAGATATATAATAATAATATAATATAATATACATGAACCTATAAGATTTAAAAAAAAAAAAATTCCTTAACAAATTTTATAAAATTTTGTTGATTTATACCTATTTCATATCAAATTTTGTGTTGATAAGAAAACTATACTCAAATTTAATTATAATACATTAGTTGTTGTTTTGTGGGGGGGGGGGGGGTTGGGGGGGGGGGGGGGGGGGGGGTGGTGGTGGTTTGTGGGGGGGTGTGGGGTGTGTGTGTGTGGTTTGACAATTCAAAAGCCAGTGGAATTTTGCAGGGAGGGTGGGAAAGCACATGCTTTAGCAAACGAATGTCTAAAAGACTTGCAAGGCCACGTCCTTCTGTTTCAAGTCTCGGGTTTAGGGGAAAACACCATCATCATCATGCATAACCAAGTTTATTTATTTTTTTATAATAGCTGTTAATTAATTAATTAATATGTACAATATAGTAACATCACATAGTATTATGTGCTTGTTATTTATTATATAATAATACTACTATTACTATATTATAACTATGTTAATGTTCTGGTCATTATTATAGGTATTGTCATTATGCCATGCCATTGATTTGAGCATTAGCTTTTTAAATTAATGGCGTCTGAAAAAGTTAATGCCCTAAAACTGCTCATTTGACTATAAATTTAGGACACTTGAAGAGACAAAAATTCTCTTTTTATCAGATGATGGAAAATAAAATAGTTTTTCCAATTGTAAAATTTTGATACATAATCACAATTGTTTTGTTTTGCTTGAATGCTATCTCTCTTAAACAACTAACTATTTTGTCTTTACAAAACATTAAATTTTTGTGTTTATATGCTCAAAAAATAGGAATAATGGTAAGGAAATTACAAGACACTATTAATCAAGCATGTAATTATGTAATATTTTAAACTCGTATAATAATTTCAAAATTTTTTAATTAATCATGTGAACTTAGCATGGTGAAAACAAATTATATCCATTCACACTAACAATATATGAACGCATAATTTTAATCAAATTATAGTCTATAGCACAAGCCAAATGAAATATACATAGATTTTCTTTTTCTAAAAAATGACATATTTCTAACTCATTTCCTCCTAACTAGGGGGTGAGCATGGTTCGGATTGGATCGGATTGAGATAAAACCAAGACCAATCCGTTATCTACGGTTCCTAAAAAATTGGAACCAATCCAATCCATTTAAATCATGGAACCAATCCATTTAAATACGGATTGAATCGGTTTAGGACCACGGATTCACATAATTAAATAGCAAAAATATATATATAACACTTTAATTTTATAAAAATATAAACATAGCGCTATATTAGTTCCACAATAGCAACATATTTTTCTATAATAGCGACATACTGTTCTAAAATTTAAACAACTATAAGAAAACTTGTTTCACTATAAGTATTTAAACCAATACAAATTAAAACTAAAAACCAATAAACGAAAGTAATAAAAGAAGATATTATACAGTTTTAGGTTTGAGTTTAGATTTTATATAGAATTAAGAGAAGATACTACGGGGGAGAATGTATAATAAAAATATAGACTATTTATATACAGTCCGGATCGGTTCCAATCCGGAACCGTGGAGTTCAATCCGGAACCAATCCGTAGACTACGGATTTTTAATGCTTCAATCCGGAACTGAACCGCGGATTCAAAAAACCAATCCAAACCTATCGGATTGGACTAGATTGAATCAGATTACGGATTTCATGGATTACTTGTTCAGCCTTACTCCTAACCCTTGCATATCCCGATAAGTAATATTCAAAATTCTTGTCAAGAAATTTACCTACACTACAAGAAAAAGCATTTTTGCCGACCACTTTTAGCTACTAAAACCAATTTAGTCGCCAAAAGTCATGGAATTGGCTACCAAAAAAAATTTTGGTCGGCAAAAGTTAACTTTTTAGCTACTAATTTTTTTTAGTAGGGGAATGTTGATTATTGGCTACTAAAATAAATTTAGTAGCTAAAGATATTACAATTGGCGACTAAAAAAATTTTTAGTAGCTAAACATATCACAATTGGCTACTAAAATAATGTTTAGTCGCCAAAGACTTACTTTTGGCTACTAAATACTTTGGTAGCCGAAAGAAAATAAAATAATTATAAATTACCTTTGGCGACCAAAAATTTGGTCGCCAAAACATGGGATTCACCGACTAAAATAATGTTTAGTCGCCAAAGACCTACTTTTGGCTACTAAATACTTTGGTAGCCGAAAGAAAATATAATAATTATAAATTACCTTTGGCGACCAAAATTTTGGTCGCCAAAACAGGGGATTCACCGACTAAAATAATGTTTAGTCGCCAAAGACCTACTTTTGGCTACTAAATACTTTGGTAGCCGAAAGAAAATATAATAATTATAAATTACCTTTGGCGACCAAAATTTTGGTCGCCAAAACAGGGGATTCACCGACTAAAATAATGTTTAGTCGCCAAAGACCTACTTTTGGCTACTAAATACTTTGGTAGCCGAAAGAAAATAATGGTGAAGTGTTCCTTTAGATAATGGTAATTTCTGTAGGGTTGTAATGAAATATTAATATTATTAAAATGTAATGAATATTTTTAAAATGTAATAATTTATCATTTAAATAAAATTTTCAATATTATTACCAGTAATGAAAGAAAAAATATTTTTACCAGTAAAATGTAATGAAAAATTAAGAATAAATCAAAATTCACAAATAAAAGAAAAAATATCCCAATTATTTATCATTTTAATAAATTTTTCAATATTATTACCAGCACTAATGAAATAATCATTTCACAGACACAAAACATATATTTAAAAATATCCCAGTAACATATATTTTTTAATAATTAATTTTTTCAACTTTTTTAAATATTTTAAGCAAATTTGTTTATTTTTTAGATTCACTTAATTTAGATATATTTAAAAAAGAAAATATTTGTGATTTTTTTAAAATACAAAATAAGTACTCACTTAATTCACTTAATTTAGATACATTTTTTTTTTTAAATTTGAGGGATCTATAAAAGCAATTGGCGATTTAATGGTAATTGAACTGAATGCCTAAGCTGGGGCTGTGCGTATATATTTTTTAGTTATGCGTTAATGATTTTTTTAAAAAAAAATCCTTCTTTTTTTTTAATTTTCTTTCTTTCTTTTCTTTCTTATATATATATATATATATAAAATATAAGAATATAAAATTTTAAAATATATTATTATATTTTTCAATACAAAAAATATTAGGACAAATATTTAAGATAATTTAATTTTTGGCTTTTTTTTAATTTATAATTTTATTACTTATATTTTGGAAAATTTACCCATAAGTCCTAGTTTCTGAAAAGTTGAACCATTTAGTCCTAAAAGTTTTGTTATGCTCCATTTAGTCGCATTTGCACATCAATCTAATGTTCGAAACATTAATCTGATGTTCGAAATCTAATGTTCGAAACATTAATCTGATGTTTGAAACATTGTAATTGGACATTTCAGTCTATAAGAAAACTTTTAGGACTAAACAGTGTATAAGTTATTAATTTGGGATTTATTGGTGCATCCCCTTATATTTTTCTCTCTGTCTCTCTCTTTACTTTTAAGATAATAAATTAATATTTTAAATTTTATTTTTGTATCACATGAACCATTGGGCAACATCTAAAAAAATCACCTATTTTTTCTAAAAAAATTGTCCTTTAGTAATTTTATTTTAAATTTTTTTATTTTTTCAATTCATTTTATCGAGCCGAATCTAAAAAATATATATGTTTTAAAAATTTTAAAAAATTCAAAATTTACTATTTTGCCTAGTGAATATTTATCTTTATTGATTTTGGAGGGAGACCTTTGCCTACCAAAAATTTGGTAGCCAAAATAAGTAAAATGTTTTGGAGGGAGACCTTTCAAATATTTAGAGGGAATTATCAAATACCTTTAGCGACCAATATCGATAGTCGCCAATAACCATTTATATAAAACATCTCACTATCTCTCTCACATCTCACTAAACCAAACCCAACCCTGAACGCCTCCCTCTCTCTCTCTCTCACATCTCACTAAACCAAACCCAACCCTGAACGCCTCCCTCTGTCTCTCTCTCTCTCTCGAAAGCGTCCTTCTCCCTCTCCCTCTCCCTCTCCCTCACCGCCGCTCCTCTCCCCTCCACTCTCACCGCCGCTCCTCCTCGCGTTGGCCGGCAACCGGAGCACCGATTCACCTCCTTGTTGGTCACCGTCGCCTGAGATCCTCTCTCTCCCTCTTGGCTCTGTTTTTCTGTCTTTCTTTCACCATTCACTCACAAAAACCCATACAGCTTCACATACATCTGTGTGTATGCGTTTGAGTATGGCTATTTGATTGTTAATTGCTGAAAGGAACTTGCCCTAATTGCTCATTTTTGTACAAAATTTCAGTGGAAAAAGAAGTGAAATAGAGACATGAAGTTTTCGGATTGGTACCTGAAGGTAATGGTTTTGACTTGTCCTTTAGTAATTTTGGTTTTTAAAATCTGTAACTAATAACACAAAAACTATTATATGCATATAGAGTTTCTTATGGAAAATCAGAATTATGTTTTATGGAAAATGGTTGCATGTGAAGCTTGTTTTGCATTATTCTTATTAAGTTATTCTGATGTGGATAATGCACTTATATGCATCTAGAATCAGAAGGTAATGTTAAATTCAGCACACTTTTGTTACCTCAAAGTATATATTTTAGAATGATGGACCTGTTTGAAGCATCTCATTTATGCAAGTGGCATGATATCTCTGATAGGCATTTTATTTTTTCACATTTAGGTCTTATATGTGGTAATGTAAAATTAGTGCAAATTATAGAAATTACGAAAAAAAAAGTTATAAGTTGTAGAATACTGACACAGGTCTTATAGGTGGTAATGTAAGCATCTCATTTTTGTTCACAGCTACATTTTTTTTGCTCACCAACTGTTCGACATTTGGTCTGTGACATGTAGAAATGAATTGTTTAAGTATATATGAACCCCAAAGCATCTCTAGTTTGCTCACCAACTGTTTGACAATTTATTTGTGATACATAGGAATGATCTGCTGGAGCAATTTTAATTGTGTAGTTTTGTGTTGAATAGATGATATTCTGCAATGAATCTGTGTGTTCTGAGCTGGTTTTAACTTGTGAACTCTGTTAATGAGTTCTTCAGTTGGAACCAATGACGGGGACATAGGATTATGGGAAGTTTGGAAGATTATATTTCATGTTTGGAAGATTAGAAATATTTCGAAGACATTTGTGGTACATATCCCCTCCTTAACTATTTCACAAAAACCAGCAAGACCTCAGTTTAATGTCATGTGAATAAGTTTATTGGCTTATAAGTTTATTGGCACTTTTTTATGTCAGGTGAAGCGGGAGGAATTGCTCCAGTTTGCACAAGGTGCCATCACAGGGTTGAAAATTAATGCTGATCTTGAAAGGTAACTAATGTAACCACGCTTTTCTTCTCTTCTTCCCTATGGATGTGTGCACTTGGCTTTAAAGTAGAAACTTTTTTTTTTTCTTCCTAGTATGAGAAGCGGACATAATTTTGTGTGATGTTTGCCATGTTTAATTTTTTGCTACATTCTAATGTTTATAGAGATGATGACATTAACTTCCTTCCCTATGCTGTATTTCATTTCACCTTTTTTACAATAATATATATGTATATACTCGTTGGTTTAGCATTTTAAAATTTTCTTTTTTTCCACAAAAAAGTCCTGCTGATTTTCCTTATTTTTCTTTGTACATAGGTGTCTGTTTGTAAGGGATCATTCATTCCAATATGCATGATTATAGATAAATTCGCATCTAATGGGATCATTCATTCAATAGTTATATTGTCTCAATTGTGAAAATATACTCCCTTTCCCTCGTTAATTGAGGGGTTCCTTGGTCACATGATGAATTTGGAATTCCAGTTATTGATCAATAAACATATGAATTCTTTGAGTAATTTGTGGTTTCTTCATGGTACTTCTCCCACTTGTAAAAAGTGAAAACCCCACAACAGTTGTGTTTATCAAATTCTTGCTCTCAGGAAAGGCCTTGGGCTTGCTTGCTTGATACATGTTTCTAGCGTTGTGCATGGTTTGAGTCATGGGGATCAGTCTCTTCACGAAATAAAAATAAAAAATAAAAAAAATAAAGGGAAAGACTGTCTATGTACTATCTCTTCTAGACCATGTTGTATTTGCCTTGTGCACTGGTAGAAACTTTTTCTTTTTTTCTTTTTTTTTTTTTAATTTTTTTCATATCTTTGATGTTTATGTGTTCTCTTGATGAAAATTGGATACTTATAGTGATCATCATATAATATATGCAGGGTGGTAATTTGGTAGAGAGAAGGCTACACCAAAGAAAGTGGAAATGGATAGTCCATGGAAGTCCAGAATATCATCACTTGTCTTCTATCACATCAGTTTCCCAAGATGAATTCAATGAAAAAACCTCCTCTTTGTTTCTCACAACAGCTTCTGGATCTGTTTTGGAATATAGACTTGTGGATTAATGATTGAATTCAATTAAAATTTTGTTGCATCTTAGATTAATGATTGATAGTTGTGGATTTACTTATAGATCACTTAATGATTTTTAGCAATGACATTTGATGTAGAATTTTTTGTACAGAAGACATCTTTTTTGTATGATTTTGTGTTTGTATGGAATTATTATTTTGGATTAGATTGTATTTGATTTTTATAGAATTTGATGTTAAAATATCAAATTTTTGTATTGTTGAAACGAAATAGAAATAGATATATGTATTATTTTGTTTAAATACAAGATGCAGGTTGCACGGAATTTTTTTCAGGTTGGGAAGAAATTAATTATAATAAAAAAAACACAAAAAAAAGTTTTTGGCGACTAAATTCTTTAGTCCCTAAATGTAATAATGTTGCGACAAACTTATCTACGACAAAAAGTTTTAATCACTGAAAATTTAATTAATTTTATTTGAACACTTTTGGCTACTAATATTTTGGTAGCCAAAACATAACCTTTGCCGACTAACGAAATTTTAGTAGCCAAATGCTTACTTTTGGCTACTAATATTTTGGTAGCCAAAACATAACCTTTGCCGACTAACGAAATTTTAGTAGCTAAATGCTTACTTTTGGCTACTAATATTTTGGTAGCCAAAACATAACCTTTGCCGACTAACGAAATTTTAGTAGCTAAATGCTTACTTTTGGCTACTAATATTTTGGTCGCCAAAACATAACCTTTGCCGACCAACGAAAATTTAGTAGCCAAAACGTTCACTTTCAGCGACCAAAAATAATTTAGTCGCCAATACTATCGCCGACAGAGTATGGGCGACGAGTTTGGCGACGAAAAATTTTAGTCGCTAAAACTTTTGGCGACTAAATAAGTGACTTTTGGCTACCAATATTTTGGTAGCTAAAAGTGACATTTCTTGTAGTGCTAGAATAAACTTCTTAGCATGTAAAAGTGAGATTGAATTAGTACATTATAAAGTTCATGCATTGAACAAATTTGGATCATATATTAATCAACAATGATACATCCCACTAATTTGGGAGCACTAATGGACCACTAATGAGGTAGAAATTCAAAAAAAAAAAAAAAAAAACTTAAAGCCAGAACATCACATCAGTCAGTGGAACCCACTCTCTAGAGTGCTTTTAGTGCTCCCAATTTAGAGCTCCCAAACATTTTTCTATATTAATATTGTTAGAAAAAAAATTCAAAAAAAAAAAAAAAAAAACTTCTGAGTATGTAGTATAACTAGATCCCGGTTGTAAGTTTGTTGTTCCAAATCCCTATTAAGGTTTTGAAAAGGACCTTTTCGTGATATTCCATAGAGTAAGAACCTTTTTGGTAATTTCGGTCCCTTGAGCATGCCCAAAAGTTGTTAGCTGGAGGAGCCTAAAATAATTTTCTATTTTAAAAAGGGTAAATCACAAATATACCTTTTTGAAGTTTGATTAAAATACAAATCACCCCTATGATTTTGGAAATTACATTCTACCCCTTGAGGTTTCTAATTTCATAACAAATCGCATATTTTATTAATAAATCATCAAGTCAATTAATAGTTTTTAATGATGTTATAAATATGTTTCAATTAATAATTTAGGTAATTTTATTATTATATAGGAGAGCAATTATAAATTTTTTTTTAATTAATTCTATTAAATAAAAAATTTTAACAATGAAATATTTGTAAAACTTGTACTTTAAGCAAATCTTATGGAGTGTGTTTGTAACTAACCCTCTTAAAAATCAATGAGGAACATATATTTCGTTTTAATAAAGTAAAAATATATATTACTGTTCGACCTCTCTTAGTTATATATATTTTTGTCTTAGGTATATACTACAAATAAATATCACAAGAAGCATAAGATATATAATATAACTGACTGACCACCATCTATCTTTCTATCTTCCTCTGCAACTAGTTCATCCCCCACAAGCTTCCAAACAAAGAGAATTAATGGAAAGTGAGATTTGCAAGTTTTATTCTTGTTGTTGTCCTCTGATATGTAATTTACGATAAACACACCAAACCCAATCTTATCAAGTCAATGGGTATCTCTTCCTTTCTTGATTCCCTAACTTCAAACCATGGTTTCCCAATCTAAACCCTCCAAGATTCAACATCTCTCAATCCATGGCTTGCTTTGAGATCATCAAGGAGAAGAAGAAGATTCACCGAGTCTGGGGGTTTGGGCTTCTGGGTTTTTCAATATGACCACCGTAGCTGGCGGTTATGGTGGCGGTTGTGGCGGTGGTGGTGGTTGCTCTGACGGTTTCAGTCTTATGAGTCGATTACAAGGGTATGAGTATTGTTGTAGTGAAAGTTGCTTAGGATATGATCTAGTTGTTGTTGGTCCTATGGCAGAAGATGAGTCAAGAACTGAGAGTGTCAATGAAGCAGGTTCGAGTTCGAAGGATGTTCAAGATGAGAGGGATGAAGGGTGGCTTCAATTGGGTATCGGTAGTCACATGACAAGTCATGACAACAAGCCCGAAGATCAGCTTGATCAAACTACTAGAAGAGCCAGTTTGATCGAGCTTGATCTTCTACCTAGCGGTGGTAGCTCACAACACGTGAGATCACTACCACCGCCAGTTTTTCATATGCCTGAGTTTCGTGCGCCAAGACCGGTTTCAAATATTACAAGTGCCAGTTTCTTGTCACAACGGGCAGCTATTTCGACTTTCCCTCATCATCAAGAGATTAACTGGGCGTTTAGGCCTATGGCGCGAAACTTAACGGTAGCAGTTCCTTCTTCATCGTCTTCTTCTTCTTTAATGCCACCGGGATCATATTTCACCCGGCCATTTCAACTCCACGCTGGAGTAGATGTACCTGCAGGGCCAAGTTTAGATTTCAGAATAGTTGATCCTCCTCGGAGACCCCATTCTGGGATATGGTTTATGCTTCAAGCATCACAAAATCAGTAAGTGCAAAAAGGATAGAAAGTAACAACACAAATGTCTACAATTATATTATTCATAGAAAAAATTATTAGGAAATTTATATTTTTGTTTCTCTATGTTCTTTTTGAAAATAAAACAATCTCACGTACGATGAATTGTACTTGGTTTCTCAATGCAGATCGAAAGAACCCTTTTTGCCTCAGATACCCAAGAGCTACCTGAGAATTAAGTAATTATCTTGTCCTTAATTGTCTATTTGTTTTCATTTATTGTTCTCATTACCCAAAATGCTTTTGCTTTTTGTTTTTGTTTTGATTGTTGTTTCTACTTCCTAAGGGATGGAAGGATGACAGTTCGATTGTTAATGAAGTATCTGGTTAATAAGCTGAGACTCGATAGCGAATCAGAGGTATGTAGTATCATCATATCATTATTGAATCTTCATTAAATTTCAAATGCTTATAGAACTAGTTGATTAGTACCTACCATATCATTAAATGAAAGATTGGCAAAACAAAAGTACAAAAAAAAAAAAAAAAAAAACATAGCTATGTTTTCAACCAGCAAATTAATTACAGGTACATGGACATGGTTGGTAAGAGAAACATGACAGAAACAGCAGAACTAAATGGGGTTCTCGTAGTAATATTTATCATTCTTGATTGCATCATATTTAGGTGTGAAGTATATTTCTAGGTAGCTCTTTTCTCTTTTTGTATTATTATCTTTTTATCTTATAATCCATTGTCTAGCAAGATAGATTATGAGCAACCAGGTGTTTTGACTAATTAAGGAAATTATCTTCACTAAAGTTTTTATGTTTAGTTAGTTATTAATGTTTTAGTGATGAGATTAAGGTCTGAGGGTCAAGTGAGGAAATATGGAGATAGATAATTGAGAAAACTACATCCCACCTCTTTCCCTTGATTCCAAAATAAATGGAAGAGAATTGGGCTTTCATTGTTGTAGATATGTGGGTTTAATTACTGTTTGCTTCATATACTATTTAAGGAACATTTCATTGATTTGGGGGTACTTGCATTAAATACAGGAGAAAATGCACCCAAATTTAATGTACATAATCATGGAAATAGAAATTTTGGACCAACAAAAATCTATTGTTTATAAGCATTTTGCATATACATTAAAGTAGTAAGTATACCAATGGTTTGGATACTCGATTATCAAAATAAATAAATAAATAAATAAACCAAACAATTCTCAATGTATGTATTTTGTGGCATTTTGATCCGTCATATTCTAATTGTGTCAATTTAATACATATAGTATTAAATGTGTCCTTACGTGATCCTTGTGATTGATCCCATTCCAAATCACTAACCGAAGGGAAGGTATTTTAGGAAGAAATGTCAAAGTAACTATAGTAATAGTCTGTAATGAATGCACAATTGAAACATGGAGACCAAAATCTCAAGGTTGGTTTCTCATCAACCTTCTGGCTTGAGCTAGCAAATGATTGTGCATTCTCCTTAGTGCTAACCTAGTTGGGATTAGGGAGGTTTGCTTTGATGTTTTTTGCTCTTGCCTCCCCTCCTTATTGATGTTTATCATGATGTATTTTGTTCTGTTATCATCAATAAAGAGTTTCTTTTGCTAATCAAAAAAAAAAAATGGAGACCAAAATCTCAAGGAGGGAATACATCGAGCACCCTTAGTTTAATTAGTTTGATTGTTATTTTTTCAAAAATACCCTTTATTTTTGTTAGTGGTCCAGAGCGCTGTCACACATAAAAACCACAAAATACACATTTCATATTTTAGGGGCTAAATTGACACATTTAAAAATATGAGGGATTCAAAATGCTACTGAGCGGATAGATTGAGGACCATTATTGTAATTAGTCATACATTGAAAGATTATAGAGATATTAAATAAAAATAAATGTTGGCAAGTGCTTAGGGAAAAACTTGTAGTAAAAGATCCTTTTTTTTTTTTTTTTTTTTTAGCATAAGAGAAAGCTTTATTGATAATAAAAAAAGTACATAGTACATAACATACATCAATAAACTGGGATAGAGCAAAAAGTGTCATAACTAAGCTAGACAATCCCAATTATGTATAAGATCTATGAAACTACGTATATGTTGGATCTCATATATAATCTCACAACATAGTATGGATCCACTTTGCCTTTTCGAAGATTGAGAAAAAAAGTATGCAAACAAGACCTGTAATTGAAATCAAATTCATTTGTTGCAATGAATTTTGAGCCTGTGTACTCTCAACAACGGTAAAGTTCATTGTGTTTTTTTTTTTTTTTTTTTTTTATTGGAAAAATAAATCCTTATGAATGAAAATATACAAAGTATGATAAAGTACATCAATAAAGAGGAGCTTGAAGCTAGCTTAAGCTCCAAGTATTGGACAATAGTGTGCAGTATACTTGACAGACAGTCATTTTTTTTTTTTTTTGATCGACAAAAGAAATCTCTATTGATGAGAAGAAGATTACATCAATAAAGACAAGCTCCAAGCTCCAATTGGTGAGAAACCAACAAAACAAAACAAGAAAAACAACAAGCCAACCAATAGTCATTATAAAAAATTATTGATTATCAACTCATTTAAAAACTCAAACCGTAGAGAGTAATAACTATATAATTTATATATTTAACATCTCGAACCAATAGTCTTATCTTAGTATAGTCTCTTTCCATCATACAACAAAATTAAGAAGAAAAAAACATATGGATTTAGACACTGCCCACTCTTCTCATCTAAGAAAAATCTCTTTTTCCGTGATCAAAAGAGTCTTTGTTCATCACGAAAATATTCTTCAGCCTGTGTGCATTGGGTTGAGGTAACTAATTTCGTAGTTGCTTAATGCATTGTTTGTGTAGTATTTTTAATCAATAACGTAATAAATTTTTTTTATCACGGGATAATACTAACATACTTTTGTGTAGTTGAGAGACAAAAAGGACTTATTGTATTTTATGATTTCTCATTTATTAAGAACATTACATAGGCAATGTCACCAAATAATCTAGGACTATCTAATAATTTTAGGCGAGGTGGGGAGTGGCGGATTATTTAGAGTATTTTTCGTATCTATACTCCTTTGAACTACTGATCATTGTTAGGGAATTTTGGACGGAAATATAGAAAAACGTAGCTTTTGTTACATATTGTTTTATCATAATTCCTTTAAGATTCTCATAATGGAATAAACTCTTTTTTTGATCAGCAAAAAAAAAAACTTTATTGATGGAATAAAAAAGTACAAGAAATAAACTTGATAATCAGATTTACATTCATTTCATTGTGTCCATGAAGTTAGGGTTTATTTTCCCATAACATCCATTAAAATGTTCCCTTTCCTCCATTCTGATGAATTAAAGGCCCAAGTAGCATATGCTGAATATGTGTGGTGAAATCTTGAAAAAATACAAGGCATATAGTTCTTTCTTTCTTTCTTTTCTTATTCTTCTGCTTCAAATTTTTTTTTTTTTTTTTTTTTTTTGATCAGCAAATATTTGTTTTTAATTAAAATAGAATAGGAACACGCACAATCTTTGAACATCTAGGAAAGCCACCACAAAATCTCACCTATTCCTCCCATTTTGTTATGAATGTAGTTCTTTCCTTTACAAGTGATGTATGTTTAGCAGAAGTATCTATAAACCCTAGTTTCAGTAGTTATTTGAAGAACAAATATTTTCATATACTTGGCATAATTTCAAACCTTTTTCCTTCTCTTTGATCAATTAATCCTATTTAAACTTGATTTTTCAATTGAATTATCTAGTTTAATCTATCCTTTACTCCCAAGTCCAAGCCCAAGAAGTACGAGAATTATCACTGTCCAGTCCTTATCTAGTTGTATTTTGTATATATTAAGCTAATAAATTTTATTTTCCGATAAAGATAAAATAAAATAAAATTTAGACCATTGTTTTCCGTTTGTATGTTATAAATTATAGGAAAAAACTATAGCCATATAGCAATGGCATATGCACGAGATGAAACGAATTAAGTGGCAATTGTACCACTCTATTGAGATTTCAAGATCGTTGCGATTCACCTTCTACAGAGATTCTCATTTAGAAGCCTATTATTTAGAGCAATAATTAATGCTTTCGATAGTTGTTTATTTAAACTACACTTTTTCAAATTACTTCAAACATAAATCAAGTATACATATTTCTGATGCAACATCATCGAAATGTGGGGCTTTTTTTTTAAAAAAAAAAATTTAATTTTTTTTATATTGTGGAGAAGATGAATTTCCATGGTTGGTGAATAGCTAAGCCATTTTAGCTTTGTTTTAGCAATGATGTTTCCACGAGGTAAAATAGATGAGAGCTTATGGTCTTAAATGTTGAACACACGCAAAAAGAAGGTATCACTACTATTTCTTTAGAATTGTATGATTGATTGTATAGTAGGTGTGTCCATCTGTAGTTCCTTTCCATAGTGGACCATTTCTAGGTACTAAAGAAGTCCCTTCTTTCCTAAGGGTAGGGTTGGGTTCGTGCCATATCTTAATACCAAAAGAAAGTCATTTCTTGAGGGTAAAGCTAGGTTGGAGACGCGTACTAGAACCCATCTTAATCTTCAAACTACGGTTTTAAACTAGGTGATGTAGGGAAGTGAATGAAATGAACAAACATAAAAAGAAAAATAAAAACAACATGAAATAGAGAAAACTTTCTCTCAATTTGTACTCTTAATTAATGACTGAGTAGCTTCAATGGCTTACAATGCTATTTATAGGGAAAGTGGCTAGTTAACCATCCCACGCCAAAATCCACCCCATGGTTACAAAAAAATAATTAAAAAAAAAATTTACAAGTTAAGCTCAAATTTGGAATCTAAACAAAAAAAGAAACTTCTCGAAAAAAATTCCTAACTCAATACAAATTTGATTGAAACTCTAAATCGAGTAGTCAATTTTTTTCAAAAACAATAAATTTCCAAAAATTAAGTCAGTGTGCTTATTATTTATGTAGTATTTTATTTTAGTTGTTTTAGATTATGCAACATAACTCTTAATGGCACCAGCACAATGCATATATTTTATATGGATTTGAAGAATATTCATAATGCATTGACACAAAATGTCAACTTACATTCTTTTTTAGTTTCTAATTGATTTTCAAAATAACACAAGATTCTTCCCAAGTTCTATTCATGTGCCCTCACATATTTTCATTGTTGAAGTAACAATATAAAACAAAACATTTACAATAAGGAAAAAATAAATAGATAAATAAATAAAAAAACGAAGATGACAAAGAAGCTAAGTAAATTATAATTGGAATCGCCAGCCTGACAACTATGGTGCAGTGTTGATTGAATTTTTACTCTTTTTCCTAGTGATGTTTGAAATATTATATCTACATCTACTCTTCATAAAAATATATATAGAGATTTTATTGCAATCATATGCTATAAGTTTTATATCCTAGCAAACTACGAATGTATCATGTATGAGACACAACATTCCATTTTTGTTTCTTTTAATCAGAATTATCACATAATTTAGTATTTAGGTCAACCCTTATACCTTGGTTTGGATGCATATACTTGTTCATGGAGCAAGAGAATAAGCATATACTTGTTCCCTTGCCTTCCATGGGAATGAGATTAGGATAGTATTGTAGTGTAGGAAACTTGCCCAAAGAACGAAGTTATATGCGACAACCAAACAACCAAGAATGTGATCTCTCTTTCTCTCTCACTCACACAAACACGCAGTTCAAAGATCATTGCTAACAACATTGTATTCCTCATCAATCCATCTAAAACAAAAAGATCTGGTTACATATAGTAGAAATCCAAAACATCTAACTAGGATTGGCAAAAGACGGAAATAAAGAACAAATGTATAAAAAATAAAAATAAAGTGTACATACAAAGAAGGCAAGATTTACGTAGTTCACCATAAAATAAGGATTACATTCATAATCACCACAATTCTATTATAATAAAAAATATGACACTATTTAGTACTATCGATACCTATACTAGCTAACAACATATAGGATAATTTGCTCCATAAAATATTTATTTTCGCACGTGACATGCAACCAAGTACCTAATGATTAGGTCTGTACCTAAAGTTTGAAAGATTAAACGAAACTTAAAATTTAGAGATAAATATTACATATAGTCTTGTGTATTCCTAGTACTTACGTACCCAAACAAAATTATGTATTTCTAGGGTTAATCTTGCTACCTTTTTATGCGCGCGTGGGACGAGGTATTTAATATGAATGAATTAATGAAGCTCCTTGTTGGGCTTCTTTATTTTCGATTTGTTCATACATACGAACAACAAAATATTCAATTATATATCTAGTGGTGATGAGCCACAAACCATGAGGAAAACAATCAAGGAAATCAAAAAGATGTCATCAATCGATAGAGGTGGGCTGTGCTAGTTTCCTATCTTTTTATAATTATTATGGAAAGCATTGACTTTTATGATGTACGACACATCAACTTGTTGGATTATCTTGGCCTAGTTGATGACACTCATTAGCATATAAAAAGTTTGATACTAGCACATCCAAAATCATATCGTAGGGCCATGAAAATCACACGTGGACCCTGTCATTCTCACATCAATTTGCATGCGCCAACCCCTTGGAAAAGCCTATAAATACATAAATCAATCACAGAAATAAATACGCATCTTATATAAATTGATAAGATTTTTTTATATGGGAACTCTACATATTTTTTTTTTGGAAAATCTTGCTTATTCTATATATATTTCTATGATTAATTTTTGTGTTCATAGTAAAATTATTATTCCCTCCGTATATTTCGTCATGCTTTCGCTTATTTCAGCTCATCTTTCCGACAGCTATGTAGTAGGCTAGTAGGCCCTTCACATTCTTTACCCTATTGTGCTTTATAAAAAAAGGGGGTTCATCAAAACCCTATGTAGTGGTGCACTTTGATAGAATTAAAAAGGCACCATCATCTCATCTCATCCACAATCACAACACCAACCAAAAAACTAAATGAAAACAAAAAAACAAAATTAAAATTAAAAAATAAAGTCATATTTTACGTGGGAGGAAAGCAATGCATGAGGGGATAAATCTACAACACTACAACAGAATCATTCCAAGTTGTTTAAAAAGAATAAAATAAATAACTGTGATTATTGGATAGATAAAATAGTTATAAATATTTATAATTATAAACAAATTATTTAATGTGTGAATGGAATGCATGCACAATATATAAAAGAACAAGGAAAATGATTGGAACATTGACCCCCATTAGAGAAAGAAACTTTGGTCAGATTATATTCAGGGTCATAACAATTCTTAAAACAACACACCCTTTAAAAAAAAAAAAAATGGCTTCAAATAAAATGTTAACATGTTAGTAACTTAATTAACACAAAAACATTAGACGCTCCTCTATAAACTCGAACCATAAACCTATAATCAGACAACCTCAAATATTTAAAATAAATAATTTAAGATGGGTTTCATAATGGAAGAGTTGTGTATGATTTTGATTATGTTGATGAATTCGATAAGTTGCAAATACAATCAATGAAAGAACAATAAATAAATCAAGGGTGGTAGTTGAAGTGGGAATATTAACCTTAATATTAGGGTTCATTGAAAGAGAGAGAAAGCAACGTGAATAGGACGTGCATAAGTTTAGAATGTATGACGATATTGTGTGCATACATACATACATATATATAATAACTTAGGTTAGGTTAGGTTTGAAAACAAAAAGTAAGTTAAATCCTGCTGATATCTCGCCGGGCTTTTTGGATCCGTTACCTCTTCATTCAACTATGATGAGATACGAGGATAAATTATCCCTAAGTCTTATTTTTTAGACTTATTACTCATTATCAGTCTATCTTATTTTTATAAATAAATTTACAGTAATAAATTTATTAGTCAGGACCTGTAGGTAAATAAACTTAATTAATAAGACTGATTAGTAAGTGTCTTGATATATTATAGGTTTTGGCTGCCCTCTAGTCAAGATCTAAGTTTGAGGATACTGTTTTAACTCGTGAATCTATCACAAGGTCCTGTTTTAATGATTTGGATTTATCACATTTATGACTAAAAATATATATCGGGATCTGTGGTGCACCCATAGATCTAAACAACAGCCACTGTCTAGATTGGAAAAAAAAAATTATAAACTCTTCTCCATACTTCATGTTTTCATACTTGTCCATTCCCAATTTTGTGGGCTCCCACCCTGGTAGGCAGCACAGATAATCCAAACAGCCTATTTCGGAGACCTTGTAGTAAAGGTCATTCATGCAAAAAAAAAAAAAAAAAAATCAATTTTATTAGACAATTATAAATAATGAAACAAATCACATTTTATTTTATAAAATTAATAGTTTAAATTTATAATCATATTTACCATTCATTTTATAAAACAAATATAATTTATTCGTATATTTATAGATATCTGATGAAATTAATTTTTTCTATAAATTATCTTTATTGTGAAATTTACTAGATAGATAGATGATGTCAATATCAATGTAAATCCGAATTAGAGTCTAAAAAAGAATATGGATAACTACGAAAGGATAAAGGTAGGGAGTAAACATATCCTCCAAAAAAACCTAACCTTATACATATACATATATACATATAGATAAATGACATAGATATGTATAGAATATTACTTGCACTATAATATACAGATATATGATAAAAGACTAAAGTCTATGGTATTATGATTTTGGTTGGCTTAGTAGCAAAGCGACGTGGGTCCGGTAATGATTAAACTTGGGCAACTTTCAATCGTGGGATAGAGCAGGCAGCCGCAGCCCTAGAGTTAAAAATTATTTTGTTATAAATACAGAAATTTGATCGTTGATCGGACATAAAATATATATAAATAAAATTTGTTGTTAAGATTTATATTTTTTTAAAAAAATATTCATTTATATATATTTTATATCTAATTTTGGGATAGATTTATACTATTTGTACAGATAAAAATAGAGAGAAATATGATAGGTAAAGTAGACGTTAAGGAGAAATATGATGCAGTGGAAGAATGGGCAGACGTAAGCTTATAACAAAGCATGACTTCAATGCTGCACTATTTTTCAAGTGAGAGGAAAGAAAATGAAAAATAAAAATACATATATATATATATATATATTTCTATGGTATTTAATATTACACTCTCCATCCTAAAATAATAGTCACTTTTAGATAATTTAACTTTTTCTGATAGTACAATTATTGTACTTTAAAAAAATTGTTTTTTCAAAATTTGAAATAATGAAAAATTGAATTAGGGATTAATATTTTAGAACGGAGGGAGTAAATTTTGTTAATGAGTGTATTAAATTTATTTGTTAGAAAATTAAATTAATTGTACTTGCTTTTTTATGAATTAATGAGGGAGTAAATTTTTCTATATATTTTTTTTTAGAGTATTGGTACAGGGCCCGAAAGTCTAACGGCTCGAATGGCTCAAATTTTTTTATTTATTTTTTTTCTTTTTCAGCAGAAGAAAGGAGGGAGGAAGACGAAGGGGGGAAGGGGAGGGGGAGGGGAGGGGAGGGGGAGGAGGAGGAGGGGGAGAAGGATTGGAGGGGCCTAAAAAATGGAGGAGGAGGACGCGATCGGCGGAGGCCGACGCGATCGGCGGCGATCGGCACGATCGGAGGAGGAGGACGGCGACGCGATCGGTTGAGGCCGACGATCGGCACGATCGGAGGAGGAGGACGGCGACTCGATCGGCGGAGGCCGACGCGACCTCTCTCTCTTTCTCTCCCTCTCCCTCTCCCTCTCTTTCTCTCCCTCTTCCTCTGCAACTCAGAGTTGCAGAGGTCAACAATGGTGAAAAAAAAAAAAAAAAAAAAAAAAAAAAAAAAAAAAAAACGAAATGCCCAAAACGACGTCGTTTTGGGCATTCGGGGCATTCGAGCCAACAGTATTTCGGGCCCTCAAACATTTTTCTTTTTTTTATTATAGAAGTATGCATTATAGAATATGTATAACAATTTTAATTTTTATGAACTAATGCCGAAAGAGAAACACTTTATTTGAGATGTGGGGGGGCATTAAGGGTGGGGGGAGGCGAGGGAATGGGTGGTATCGGGGGGTGGCAAGGTGGAGAGGTGGCGCCAATTTTTAAGTGGGAGAAGAAGAGAGAGGAGAAGGGAGGGTGGTCAGCATGGTAGCAGTAGATGTTGATGGTGAAGGAGTGGCTAAGTGTGAAGGTGAGAAGGAAAGAGATAAGGGAGGCAAGAGGCGGTGGTGGTTGATGGCAAAGGTGGTCAGCGTTGGTGGCAAGTGGTGGCGGTGCATGGTAATGGTGAAGAGAGTGAGTAACTTACACTCTGTTTGGATAGAGGGGTTTGGTAATAAAAGAAAAGAAAAGAAATGGTGAGAATTAAAAATCCTTCACTTATTTAGATGGCTAAATAGGATGAGAAATAGTGAAAAATTATGAGAGATAATGAAAAATAAACTCTCACCAAATCTATGTTTTGTTTCTCACTAAAAGTGGTGATATTTAGTGGGAAAAGAATTAGGTTTAATGAAACTTGTATAAAAACAAAAATCTCCCTCATAAAAAAACAGGACTTAATAATATTGAAGGTTATTTTGATAAAATAAAATTAACATTTTTTTCCCCTTCTCTTACTGTATCCAAACAAGATAGGTAAGAAATTACATTCTTTTTTCTTTTATTCATTCAAATATAATAGTGAGAAATTATAATTTTTTTTTTTCTTCTCTCATTTAAGTGAATAATCAATTTTTTTTATTTTATTTATTTTTTTTACGATCCAAACGGAGTGTCAAGTGTAAAGGTGTGAGAGGAGATATTCATGTACTTAGAGCCTATTAAGTAGAGTTTTAGGAATCTTTACGTCTCTAGGGGTCCATAGGAGGAAGTAGCCACTTTTATAATGAAAAAAGAATGTGCAAGTGCTCATCCAAAGCATATCTTAGTGATTACTCTAATGATCATTAATGATCATTTTAAAGTGATCTGCATGATCATCTAGATTTCGAGTTCAATAGCTGCGTGACATGTTTCATCAAACATGTACACTATGATGATGATTGCTATCATTGTGATTTTTAACCCCTTTCATTTTGTATGTTTGCCCATAGAATCAACATGTAATTGTGATTTATAGAAACCTTTGCTTGTCCTTTACATGTTTAGACGATAAATAGGGTATCATCACATCTAATCATAAATTATATGCATATACATATACGTGTGACAATAAGTGCATATTCACCATGAAATTCTCAATTACTAAAATACATCTATATTTATTTATATCTGTGATTGCAAATAATATGATAAGTTCATGACCGTTGCAATATAGTTTAATTACGTAACACCTGTATGGATGTGATAATTTATAATTTATCAACTTTCTCATTGAAAATAGATCTTTGGTTAGACATCCAACCTAAGAGGATTTATTGGGCTCTGTAGATCTACTCTCGTGATTCAAATAGTTCATGTTATAACATTAAAATAAAAAAAAAAAATTATCAAACAAAAATCAAAATTAAATTGATCAGATATTAATAATTATATGATCGAATAAAATTTGTCTTATAAAATGGGCAATAAATATGATTTTAAGAATAAATAATCTATTTTTGTAAGACAAATATAATGTGATCATTTTGATTTGAAATAGGAGCAATAAGGCCCAACAACCGAGGCCCAGCAGAATCTCTCCAATTGGATGCCAAACTAGGGAAAATCCAACATATTTCCCCATTATTACCTATTTAACACAAACAAGTGTTATAATCAACTAATGAATGTTTTGTTGTGGGGAAGGTGCAGATAGAGATAACATGTAGAGGGCAACAGCTTCTACCATTCTTGACTTTGCAGCATGTTAGAGACAACATATGGAGTCCAAGAAACGCACTCACTTTGCTTCCAGACTCCTCAACCACTGATCACGTCATGGTCCTACACTATTCTAGGAGTGCTTAATTATTTATTTGTTTCATTTTATCATAAATCCCAAAAAAACCAAACGTTGCCCCATTTATTTAATCCAATCCCACATGTTGTATCATTGTTAAATTATGCAACCCCCTTCTTGTTTTTCAATTCCACCAAAAATTGATCACATAATAAGATACATCATAGTATAAATGAATGGACAAGATTTTACAGAGATAATTAGTGGAGTTCACTTTTCAAAATCTTGTCCATTGATATATTTTTTGTGATCTGTTTTTGTATTCATAAACTTTTTTTTTTCTCCACCCTTTTTCTCTTTTATCTATTTCCTAGTGAGTTTTGTTATCTATTTTTCTTTGTTCATTTTATTTTGTTTTTATTTACTTTTCTAACTGATGGGGAAGGCACTTCGGACATATATACCCCAAAATGATATATATTTGATTATGCGGTTTCATAATTTAGATCGCCATTGTTGAGAAAGCTTAAGGTTGCGTTTAGTGAAACTTTAAAATTATGATTTGAAAATATAATTACATTTTGAGTTTATGAGTTTTAAAATTATAATTTAAACGAGAAAAATTTGTTTGGTTATAAATTTTAAATTGAGTGATGTAACAGATGATATTTAATTTAAAATTTTACAACTCACAACCAAATACACAATCCAAAATTTTATTTAAAGCTCATAAAAATTTTATAAAAAATTCAAAATATTTTTTATTTAAAAAATATATATATATATATAAAAACTGATCTAATTAACTAGCTGGATGACCGGCCGAACATTCGGGAGATGTTCGGAAAGATGACCAAATAGACCCAAAATTAAAAAATCTTCTATTTTTTAGAGTAGAGAACACGAAAGAAAGAGAGCAGCCAGACAAAAAGAGAAATATATTTTGAAATGTGTGATGTAATCACAATTCTAAAACTCCATTCAAACAATGCATGCAAATGAAGGAATGAAATTAAAGTTTTCAAAGCTACACTAAACACAACCTAAGTTTTTAAATAAATTTATTTTTCAATATATATCAAACTATCTTAACTCTTGATAGCATCAGTGCATTAATAAACCGTACTGGCTTAGTACTTTTCTTTCTGTAGACTCTTTTGAAATTCAGTGTCTGTAATTTGTATACATATATATCTTGGGGTTGAATTTCTTTGATTAATATCTCTTGCTTGGCTTTGTTTGAGAAGTAAACTATTTTAATTGCTTTCTACCTATTTTAATTTGATTAAAAAAATTGTGCATGAAAAGTTAATTTGCTTTTTTTATAATTAATTTGATAATTGTGAAAGAAAAAATAAAATGATTATAAGCTAGATGTGATATTTTATATTATTGACCATTTTAACTTATTTTATCTTTTAATAGACTATTTTAATAACTTTCTAACTTTTTAATTAAAATACGAGATAAAAAAAATTAATATATTTGGAATGACTTATTAATTTTTTACGAAAATATATGCAAAAAGAAAAAAAAATTTGAGTTTTTCGTATAAATTATAGATTTTTTTTTTTTTTTTGTAGCTTTTTGACTTTTAGGCTAATACTACTACATGCCAAACGAGACCTTAATGGGAATTATTTATGATAACTAATCCTATTAAGAAACAGACAACTAGCCAAATTCATTACTAAACACAATTAAATAAATAAATAGAAAAACTGATTAAAAGAATAAAAATTAAGCTCAAATTGGAATATTAAAAAAGGCATACAAACGTGCAGAAGCAAATGCTACTAAAATAAATTTGAATAAAAAAAAAAACACCTACATAATGTTATTGCAATTTGGGTACCCAAACAAAAGAATTTGCTCAAAAACTACCTTGGATCACAATAAAATGGTGAAACATTGCTCACGCAATAAAGATCAAATATGTGCGTGTTAGGCCAAATCTGACAATGTTGCGCTAAATCCATATTTATCATTCACACGGTAATTTCACTCCAAAAGATTTACTTCCTAATTTTTATTATTAATTTAGTTGAGTTTTGAGCATGTTACATAACTAAAAAACAAAAAAAAGGAAAAGAAAAGCCAGCAGACAATAACAAAGGGTACTATGAAAAGTACAAATATCCATTAATTTAATTTAATTACTATTGGAGGGTGGGAGAGAAGTGACTTTTCATCAGTAACAAAAGCATAATACATCTAATTGATTGCATATGCAGAGACTGAAATATAACATATGACAGAATGCAAATAGCAATCAACTATTAACTTTCAGCTTCCACTTTCGTCATCCACCACAGTGAGCACATAACGTTATATGGAAACACTTTTACCTGTGATACATGGCCCAACTACTCTTAAAATTATTTAAATTTCCTGTTTTTTCCAGAAAAGACTTGAAAAGCTGAGATCACCGTGACCATTCAGTGAACACATGTAATACTATAAAATGAGACAAGCATTGGGATTAGCTCGGTATGTGAACAAATCACGCTTTAACACATTTTAAAGGGTAAACAAGTCAAACTTGAACTGATTTTGAAACTGGTTCATTTTTCAAGCTAAATTTGAACAACCAACTACTTGGCATGACTTCGCTTGTTTACAGTTAGGGCTGCAAATGAACCGAGCTATTCGTGAACAGGCTCGGCTCGGCTCGGTAACGGCTCAGCTCGGCTCGGCTCGGCTCGATTATTGGGCTCGTTTCGTTAACGAGCCGAGCTCGAACTCGCATGTGTTCGGCTCGGTTCGTTTATCTTTAATTAAATTATATAATAAATATATTATTTATATATTAAATAATATATAAATATATATAAATACATTATTTATATATTAAAAATATATAAATACATATATAAATAATAATATAAATGCATTTTTTATATATTAAATAATATAAATAATATTTTTTATTTAAATATTT